>PVKH010017271.1:0-15465 GCA_004027955.1 Chaetophractus vellerosus | reverse complement strand
GGATATGTAATAAATAAAAAAATAAATCTTTTAAAAAAAAACCTAGAGTATAGGTTATTAAGAGATAAGAGGAGTGCTTAATGTATGTAGAAGTTTTAATTAACTTGACTGTAAAAGTGTAGAAATGGAAAGAGTTGATGGTAACATTATAGTGAGTAGCAGCTGGTTTATAAATGGGATTGTGGCTGAAAAGGGTAGTCTGGGGATATAAATGTCAATTGAAAGAGAGCTACAGAATAATCTAGGTACTGAGTAACACAATGAACCCAGAGGTGGATTAGAATTGTGGTTAATAGTACAAATGCAAGAATGTCCTTCTGTGAACTAGAACAGACGTACGTCACTATTGTAGTGTGGTATAAATGTGGAGAAGCATGGGAAAAAAACAATCAATAGAACTCATGGACTATAGTTAACAGCAATACTCTAATATTCTTGCATCAATGCCAAAGATGTACTGTGTTAATAATAAGAGAGTATGGAAAAAATATGCCAAATGTACACTATGGACCGCAGTTAGTGGTAATAGTCTGACACTATTATCTCATAATCTGTAACAAATGTTCCACAACATTGTGGTGTGTTGGTGAAGGGGTGTTGTATGGGAATTCTACACATGTGCATGATTGATTTGTAAGTTCACAACTTCTGTAATAAAAATATATTTTAAAAAGCTAAGGACAAACTAGTGGAAATATTTGCAACACCTAGAATAATGTGATAAAATTATTAATATGTCAGACAAGACACAAAATAAGAAATATAATCAATAAATACATGAAAAAGTGCTTAAGTCACAAGAGTTCAAAGAAGTGCTTATTAAAATAACAGCAATATTATTGTTAAATTGGCAAACATTTCTCCAAAGTTTCAATGCCCAAAATTGGAGAGTGTTCAAATAAGTGCTTTATACAGACTTTCTGGTGGGAGTGTATATAACATCACCAAACGCAATTTGGCTTTATGTATCTAAAGACTTAGAACTGCAGTTAACCATCTTTTGCAATTGGAGGGGAGGGCTAATAAATAACATCCTTCTCCTTCCCTTCCAAGTTCATAAATAATTAATAAATAGACCAAGGTGTCGAAAGATGGAAGTAAAAACATCAGCTTCACTGTACCTAAGACTGAAATGGAGAATGCATTTGATCAAGGGCTTCAACTGGGCTCCATAAAAGTCCCCCTGATTTGCATGTAACCCCCAAGCTGCAGGCCTGATCCCTAAGGTTCCTTCCTGGAGAAACAGAGATTGCATCCATTCTATCGGCCTGGTTGAAAAGAAAGAGTACTGAGAAAATGCTGAGCCACTCATGCTCAATTCCTTCCTCTATCTCCACAGTCAGACACATCATTTCTCCTCCGGGAAAGAGTGAGTGAGGGAAAGAGGAGCAATTGCAATAATATGATTTACCTTCGCACTGTATGTGGTTTCCTATATTTTTCTCTCCTAGAGAAGGGAAGTTCCCTCTACTCTATGCAGGAGGGGTGCGGACTGGAAGATAAGCATGCCTCCTATGCCCAGCATATTTAATTCAGTCATTCTACTTCTATGTACCTATTTTAAGCAAATAATG
The DNA here is from genome assembly GCA_004027955.1 of Chaetophractus vellerosus. Lineage (NCBI taxonomy): Eukaryota > Metazoa > Chordata > Mammalia > Cingulata > Chlamyphoridae > Chaetophractus > Chaetophractus vellerosus. The sequence goes on along the minus strand of PVKH010017271.1, from coordinate 13,891 downwards.
GCAAATGTAGACAATGAATTTTATAGTATAAAATGATTTTATCCTTTAAAAATAGTTCTAATTGCAAAAGTAAGAAATTATTTGAGAGAAAATTAAAATTATATAAAAAATATAAGGTAAAATATGAATTCTCCCCTGCCTACTTGTGCCACTTTTCAGTTATGAACAGTTTGGTGTACACAAATATACATACACACACACCCTACATGTGTGTGTCTTTTGGATTTTTATTAAATGGAATTATATTTTACATTTTATTCTTTCATTTAACAGTGAATTGTAGGGGCCGGCTCGATAGCCCAGTGGATAGGGCGCCGGCATACCACATGGGAGGGTTCGGGTTCGATTCCCGGGGACCTCTCCTGGCGGGCAGACCGTCTTGAGAATGGCAAGCCGCCATGGGCAGGCCGGAGCCGCCGTGGGCAGGGCAAGAAGCTGCCACGGACAGGGCAAAAGCCGCCACAGGCAGGGCAGGTTGCCCACAGATGGAGCGCAGCCAGCCACCCGCGAACTGAAAGCCCACCGTGAACGGACGCAGAGACCGCCCACAAGCGGGGAAAGCCGCGCCTGCGCAGTGACCACTCTCGTCGCGTCGCCGCAGCGGGGGGAAGGGGAGATATGTAATAAAATAAATAAATCTTTAAAAAAAACAAAACAAAACAGTGAATTGTGCCAATATTTCTGGATATACATATACATTCAAAAATATTTGTGTACATACTATGTGCCAGGCAGTGAAACTTCAAAAAGTTTAGCTCTCATAGATTGGTTTAAAAGCAATACATATGGCTAAAGGATATTTTATTTTAAAATCTCTATCTTAATAGTTACTGACATTATCCCCATTTCCGCCTATTTCTAATATTGATATTGGGAATAAACATATTTAAATACATCATAGTCGTATACAATTGTGCTAGTATTTCTAAAGAATAAATATATAAACAGGGTATTAGGGGCTATCTCTATTTTAAATCTAATTAGAAACTCTCAGATTGCTTCCCCAAAAGGTCATACTAAGATCATCATTATATCAGAGGACCCATGTCTACCCACGCTTACTAAAATTGTATGATATTAGAATATTTTGCAACCATAAGTGATAAATCATAATATTTATTTTTGTTTTAATTTGCATTTATTTTCTTACTAGTGAGGTTGAGTACCTTTTTATGTTTACTTTTATATTTCTTCTATTAAATATTCATTCATTTTTCTATTGCTTGATGTTTTTTCCTTCTTTTTTAACAAATCAATTTTATTGATACATATTAATAAAGCATACAAGCCATCCAAAGTATACAAATCAATGGTATTTGGTAGAATCACATAGTTGTGCATTCATCACTTCAATCATTATTAGAACATTTTCATTACTCCAATACTAATAATAAAAAACAAAAAACCTCATCACCTCTCAATCTCTCTATGCTTCCCCTGCCATACCTGCTATTCTGTTTCTATCTCTCTAGATTATTTATATTTATATTTTGTAAAAACACTCATTCATATTTCATATTCATATTTCACATGAGATTTCACTATGATATACAGTCCCATGCTACATTTTTTAGCTTTTCTTCTAGTAAGATACATGTCCTTAGACTCTCCCTTTCAATCACTGTCATACCCACATAATAGTACTGCTAGTTACAAATACTATGATGTGCTTTCACCATTTCTATTCATTTCCAAAGATTTACAAGCAACATTTTTACAAATTCTGCACAGATTAACCCTTAGCTTTCCATTCTCTAACCTCATTCTATTTTCTGGTGACCCATATTCAAGTTATTAATTCCATTAGATTACAAAATATATTTAGTGCGTAGTAGCACAATCATTCAGTATTTGTCCTTTTGTGTCTGGCTTGCTTCACTCAACATAATGCCCTCCAGGTTCATTCCTGTTGTTACATGCTTCACAACTTCATTTCTTCTTACAGCTGTATAATATTCTATCATATGTATACACCACAATTTGTTTATCCATTCATTGGTTAATGGACACCTGGGTTGTTTCCACCTTTTAGCAATTTTAAATAACACCATTATGAACATCGGCGTACAGATATCTGTTCATATCACTGCACTCAGTTCTTCTGGGTATATACCTAGCAGTGGTATGGCCGAGTCACATGGCAAAGCTATATTCACCCTCCTTAGGAACTGCCAAGCAATCTTCCACAGTGGCTGTACCAGTCTACATTCCCAACAACGGTGAATAAGTGTTTCTATCTCTCCACATCCTCTCCAACACTAGCAGTTTTCCAGCTTTTTAAATAGTGGCCATAGTAATAGGTGTGAAATGGTATCTCATTGTCATTTTGATTTATATTTCCCTAATTGCTAGTGATGTTGAACATTTTTTCATGTGGTTTTTTTTTTTTGCCATTTTTATTTCTTCTTTGGACAACTGCCTATTCAAGTCTTTTGCCCATTTTTAAATTGGTTAGTTTGTCTTCTAATTGTTGAGTTGTAGCCTCTTTTTATATATCATGGATATTAAACCCTTATCAGATATGTGATTTCCAAATATTTCCTCCCATTGAGTCAGCTGCCTTTCACCCTTTTGATAAGGTCCTTTGTGATGCTAAAGAGTTTAATTTTGAGGAGGTCCCATTTATCTATTTTTTTCTTTTGTTGCTTGTGCTTTGGGTATAAGATCCAAGGAACCACCCCATATCACAAGATCTTAAAGATTTTTCCCTACATTTTCTTCTAGTAGTTTTATGGTCCTGGCTTTTATATTTGGGCCTTTGATTCATTTTGAGTTGATTCTTGTACAGGGAGTGAGACAGGGGCCCTCTTTCATTCTTTTGGTTATGGATATCCTGTTCTCCTAGCACCGTTTCTTGAAGAGATTGTTTTGTCCCGTTAACATGGACTTGGTAGGTTTGTCAAATATTAGTTGGCCATAGATGTGAGGGTTTATTTCTGGACTCTCAATTAGATCCCACTGATCCATGTGTCTATCTTTATGCTAATACCATGCTGTTTTGACCACTGTAGTTTTGTAATATGTTTCAAGGTCAGGCAGTGAGAGTACTCCCACATCGCTCTTCTTTTTTAGGATACTTTTGGCTTTTTAGGTATACTTTCCCTTCCAAATAAATTTGGTAATCACCTTTTCTATTTCTGTATAATAGGCTATTGGAATTTTGATTGGTATTGCATTGAATCTACAAAATCAGTTTGGGTAGGATTGAAACCATCACAATATTTAGTCTTCCAGTCCATGAACACGGAATGTCTTTCCATTCGTTTAGTTCTTCTTTGATTTCTTTTGGCATTCAAAGGTCCTCTACATCTTTAGTTAAATTGATTTCTAGGTATTTGAGTCTTTTTGTTGCTATTCTAAATGGAATTATTTTCCTGATTTTCTCCTTAGATTGTTCAATACTAGTGTACAGAAACATTACTGATTTTTGCATGTTGGTCTTGTATCCTGCCACTTTGCTGAACTCATTAGCTCAAGTAACTTTGCTGTAGACATTTCAGAATTTTCTAATTATAGGATCACGTCATCTGCAAATAGTGAGAATTTTGCTTCCTCTTTCCCTATATGGATGCCTTTTAATTTTTTCTTTCTTGTCTAATTACTTGAGCTAGAACTTCTAGCACAATGTAGAATAACAGTGGTGACAGTGGTATCCTTGTCTTGTACCAAGTCTTAGAGGGAAAGCTTTCAACCTTTCCCCATTGAGTACGATGTTGGCTGTGGGTTTTTCACATATGCCCTTTATCTTATTGAGGAATTTCTCTTCTATTCCCATCTTTTGAAGTGTTTTCATCACAAAAGGATGCTGGATCTTGTCAAATGTCTTTTCTGTATCAATTGAGATAATCACGTAGGTTTTTTTCTTTCAATTTTTAAATATGGTGTATTATGTTAATTGATTTTCTTGTGTTGAAACACCTTTGCATACCAGGAATAAATTCCACTTGGTCATGGTGTAAAATTCTTCTGATATGCTATTGCATTCTATTTGCAAGTATTTGTTGAGAATTTTTGCATCTGTGTTCATTAGAGAGATTCGTCTGTAATTTTCTTTTTCTGTAATATCTTTATCTGGTTTTGGAATTAAAGTAATGTTGGCTTCATAAAATGTGCTGGGTAATTTTCCCTCCTATTCAATTTTTTGGAAGACTTTAAACAGGACTGATGCTAATCCTTTTAGAAATGCTTGGTAGAATTCACTTGTGAAGCTATCTGGTCCTGGACATTTCTTTGTTGGGAGATTTTTGATAACAGATTCAATCTCTTTAAATGTGATTGATTTGTTGAGTTCTTCTATTTCTTATAGAGACAGTGTTGGTTGTTTGAACATTTCTAGGAATTTGCCCATTTCATTGAGGTTGTCAATTTTGTTGGCATACATAATACCAACCTATGACCTTTTTATTTCAATGGCATCAGTTGTAACTTCCCCCTTTCATTTTTGCTTTTATTTTTTTGTATCTTCTCTCTTTTTTTTTCTGTTAGTCGAGCCAAGGGTTTGTCAGTTTTATTAATCTTCTCAAAGAACCAGCTTTTGATTTTGATGATTTTCTCTATTGTATTTGTTGTTGTTGTTCTCAATTTCATTTATTTCTGCTCGAATCTTTATTATTTCTTTCCTTCTACTTGTTTTGGAATTTGGTTCTTTTTCTAGTTCCTCCAGGTGCTCAATTAGGTCTTTGATTTTAGTTTCTTCTTTTTTAATATATACTTTTAGGGCTATAAATTTCCCTTCCAGCACTGCCTTCACTGTATCCCATAAGTTTTGATAAGTTGTGTTCTCGTTTTCATTTGTCTCAATATATTTACTAATTTATCTTACAATTTCTTCTTTGACCCACTGTTTGTTTAGGAGCATGTTGTTTAGCCTTTACACAATTGTAAGTTTTCCCTTTTACCATCTATTATTGATTTCCAGCTTCATTCATTGTGATCTGAGAAGGTGCTTTGTATAATTTCAATCTTTTTATATTTATTGAGACCTGCTTTGTGACCCAACATGTAGTCTATCAAGATCCATGAGCACTTGTAAAGAATATATAACCTGCTGATTTAGGATGCAACATTCTGAATATGTCTGTTAAGTCTAGCTCGTTTATCAAATTGTTCAAATTTTCTGTTCTTGCAAATTTTGTGGAATCTAATTAAGTCCAGAAACAAACCCTCACTTCTATGGTCAAATTCTCTGTCCTTGCTGATTTTCTGTCCAGCTGTTCTATCTAAGGATGTGAGTAGTGTGTTGACGTTTCCAACTATTATTGTAGATATATCTATTTCACCCTTCAGTTTTGCCAGAGTTTGCCTCATGTATTTTGGGACACATGGTTAGGTGTATAGATATTTATGACTGTTATTTCTTCCTGATGGATTGTCCCTTTTATAAATATATAATGGCCTTCTGTATCTCTTACATGTTCTTTGCATTTAAAGTGTTTTCTCTGATATTAGTATAGCTACCCCTGCTCTTTTTTGGTCCCCTCTTTGCGTGGAGTACTTTTTCCAACCTTTCACTTTCAGTTGATTTGTATCCCTGAGCCTAAGGTGAGCCTCTTGTTGGCAGCATATAGATGGTTCATGTTTTTTAATCTATTCTATCAGCCTATATCTTTTGATTGGGAGTTTAATCCATTCACATTCAATGATATTACTGTAAATGAATTATTTACTTCCATAATTTTATTCTTTGGCATTCATATGTCTTATCTTATTTTCATTTGTCTTTTTACTCTTTTGGTTATCCTTTCTGCTAGTCCTCTCTTCTACACTCTCTTCTAAGCCTCTCTCTCCTGTCTTATTCTTTCAGGCTATAAGGCTCCCTTAATGCTTCCTGCAAGGGCAGATTCTTTTTTATGAGCTCTCTTAGTTTCTGTTTATTTGTTAATATTTTAAATTCACCTTCATATTTGAAGGACAATTTTGCCTGATAAAGAATTGTCGGCTGGCAATTTTTCTCCTTCAGTATCCTAATTACATCATATCACTGTTTTCTAGCCTCCATGGTTTCTGATGAGAATTCCACACTAAGTCTAACTGAGGCATCACTTGTATATGATGGTTTGCTTCTCTCTTGCTGCTTTCAGAATTTTCTCTTTATCTTTGGCATTTGACATTCTGAGTAGTAGGTGTCTTGGAATAGATCTATTCAGGTTTATTCTGATTAAAGTATGCTATGCTTCTTGGACATGTAAATTCATTTCTTTCATGAGAATTGGGAAATTTTCAGTCATCATTTCTTTCTGCCCCCTTTCCTTTCTCTTCTTCTTCTGGAACTCCCATGACATGTATTTTGTGGCACTTCATGTTATTAGTCAACTCCCTGAGCCCCTACTCAATTTTGTCCTAAACCCTAGAACATTTTTTTCCAAACCATTTCTACCTGTTGACTAGCTATTTTTCTGCAAGAGAAGTGTGTCCCATATCTCTAATCTGCTATCTTCCCAGAAGTCTGTTCTTTTCCTTCTTGATTCAGAAAGGCTCTTTATATGTTACAGATAGTCTGTTTTATGTGTTGCAAATATTTTCCCTTTTGTGAAAGTCAGTGTCTTATCTTTGTGTATAGTTACATTTGGCTATAGAGAAGTTTAAAAATGTTTATGTAGTTTAAGGTGTTATGTTTTTCCTATGTCATGCTTCTGGGGTTTATTGTGCTGAAAAAGGCCCTCTCACTAACTACATTAAAAATTCTATTAGATCTTCTCCTTTTTTTTTTTTTTAGCATTTAAAATTTTTAGAGTTTTTGATCCATTAGGAATTCACTTTGTGTATAACTAGAAGTAGCATTCTAACTTCTTTTTTTCTAAAAGGCTAATTTGTCCAGTGCATCTTTTTAAAAAAATAAAAAATTTGATCCACCCTAAACATTGAAAAATAGGGGAGTGAGTAAATTTATCATTCAGCCATTAAAAATTATCTTTTAAGGAATGTTTGCTAATGTAGGAAAACATAATTTCAAATAAAAAATTTTAAACTTTATATGTAATAACTTAAGTACATAGAAATACATACATAGAAAAAAGGAAATAAGTTTGACAAACTGTTGATACTAGCAGCTCTCTGAATTAGGATTCCAGATAATTATTACTTTTTTCCTGCCTTTTCATATTTTCCACACAGGACATGCTTACTTTTATAAACATAGCAAAGTTGTTAAAAGGAAACAAGACTATTAAACACTGATAAAGTACAATAATAATAGGAACAGATCCCCTGATAATAAAAATCTCATTTGGTCCTTACCATTTGGATGAAACGGAATTGTTATAAATTTCACAACTGGAGGCACAAAACTGTATGCCCATGTAAAACGTATCATCAGTTGGAAGAATAACCCTATAATACAGAAATAAACATTTTTACTAATGTATCAGGTTGTACCTGATTAACACTGAAGTCTCTCCCTACAATTTAGTCTCCCATGGTCCCTACAGTTTTATTTTTTAAGTAAACTGGATCCTATATAAAGACCTTGATTGACTTTTAATAAAGGTGCATAGAACACCTGATTAACATAAACGGCTCTTTATGGTCTAAGTCCACTGTTTTCAGTCTTTTCCCCATCAGTCCCTTCTATCCAGAACTTTTGCCCCCCTAATAGACATCCTATCCCTTGTATATTTCATACTGACTGAACCCATTATTGCCAGAACCTGCCACATTCTTGCTTGTCTGCAAGCATTTGCCATGCTGTTTACTCTGCCTGAATTTCCTTCCCACCATTTGGAACCTGACAAACTTACTTCAGGACTCAACTCAAATGTCACCTCTTGAAAGCCAATCTTGACTCTCCTGGCATAATTAACTAATCACTCTCTCCTTCGCATTCTGTTCATACTCCATAAAAGCACATATTATATTTTATTGCAATTATCGCCTTACATGTCTTTCTCTCTTACCTAACTCAAGGAATCTGTCTTGTTAATCCGTGACTAAAAGAGTGCATGGTCATAAAAGTTGATAATGACCCATTATTCTTGAGAATCTGATGTATGGAAATTTGGGGGGAAATCACCGAGGAAAAAATGGTAAATCATAGTGAGATTTTTGAAGCCAACAGGAATTTTGATAGTTATTCTCTGATTTCATGGAAGATTGTTAGAAGCTTTTTTTTTTTTTTTTTTTGAGGTACCGGGGCCAGATTAAAACCAGGACCTCATATGTGGGAAGCCAGCACTGAACCACTGAGCCACATCAGCTCCCCTTAGTTGGTTTTTCCGTCTGTTTGCTTGTTATTTGTTTTTGTTATTGTTGTTGTTGTTTTTAGGAGGCACTGGGAACCGAACCTGGGACCTCCCATGTGGGAAGCAGGTACTCAACTGCTTGAGCCACATCTGCTCCCCAGAAGCTATTCTTAATGGAGATGTTTTATTATACAAGTTTCTTTAAAATACAATAACATTAAGATTTGGCATAAAGGAAAATTCAAAACCCCAAATTTCCATTTATGTTTAAAATGGTAAACAAAGCACATAATGAAAAAAATGATGTGAACAGTTTTCAAATTCTTGAGAATTTATATAATTTAAACATACATATAAAGAAGTCTTGAAAATTTAAATAATGCAGCCTTATTATACATTTAAAGAAGATGGGCTAATAATGGCATAAAGACTTTTTAAAATGTTTTGAAACCACAAACCATGCCAAATTGTATCCTGTAGACCTTCTATTTCAGCTACCCACTCCATAAAATCTTCACTTACAGGAAAGGCAGTAATACCCTTTCAAAAAAACAAAGCAGATAGAAAAAGATTCAGTATTTATTATTACATTTTGAAAATCAGGCCAGGATACATTGAATTGTAACACCTCTAAATTTCCTTTTCCTTTACCTTGTTTGGGGAGGCGTTGAATATTGCCTTATTACACAGAAGTTAAGATGGCTTCCAGGAAACACATGAAACAGTAAATTAAAAATTAAAAATAAGCAAGTAAATCACAAGTGAGACTAGGCGGCCAAGACTGGGGCACGTGGATTATATAGTGTTTATGCAAGTCTGTAGTTCAGGGGTTTTTAACTAGTGGTCCAAGAGCTTGAATTGAAATTTAAATAAACAGTATTCTTGTGGGACGTGTTGGTGTGGGTATGATATATTTATTAAATAATAAACAGTATAGTGTGCACTTAGTAAGGGGTCCATGGTTTTCACTTGACTAGCAAAGGGGTCCGTGAAACAAAAAAGGTTAAGAACCCCTGCTGTAGTTGATTTAAGATTCAAATTAGAAAAGAAGGAAATAATTGGAAATCATGTTTCTTTGAGCTTCTTAAAGTTGTATGGATGTGACATGGAAGGCATGAAGCAAGAAAATTTGCATTAAGAAAAACACAAATCCAAAATTACGCTTGTATATAAAAATAATTTTTCCTACACATTAAGTATTGTCTGAATAAAAGGGACAAAAATATATTTCAGAGAAAACCTTATCAATTATGCTGGAGAGTATTCAAACATATTTCTGAGTAACCACATGGTTATTAAGTATGTTAGGTGCTGCTCTGGGATGAACATTGTAATATATCTCTATTATTTACATTATCTATAATTACATATCTTTTCCCTCTTCATCAAATTCACTTTTCACCAGAGCACCAAAAAATTCAGGTTGAACAGAAAGAAGATCAAATGTTAGGTTAATATGCATCTGGGATATTTGTTTTTAGAACTCAATGATAGTTCCTAGCAGTATTTTTAGCAGGGGTGGAATCAGAACAATGCCACCTGAAGCAATTGTTGGCAACACTCTATATTCTCCTCTTATGGCTGCTTTCTTATGATTCTTTCTCTTAAGCACTCTCTCTTTGCCCCTCTTTTCTGGTTTTTATTCTCCATACTTTATGTGATACATCAGCTAGAGGCACCCGTGGATACTGGGAACCTCACCCATGAGCAAGGCATTTTAGTATTATAGGAGACATTAGGAGAAAGGAAGGAAGGGAGGCAGCGAGCGAGGAAGGGAGGCAAAAGCACTTGATAGTAAGTAGCAGAATACAAGAATTAAGAGCAAGGACTTTGGAGTTGGAAAACCCTGAAATGGAATCCTAGCGCCACATCTTTACTGAATCTTTCTGAGACTTAGGCTCCTGGTAGCTGAAATAAAATACTATGTATAGTATTGTAATTAACGAGCACAACCCTACACCTACTAGTCATACTTGCTTATTATCTGATAGACCCTGATATTCAGGGCTTAATTACCTAGCCCATATGCCCAATATTGGTAATGATTATCATTATTATGAAATAATAATTTATTAAGTGTATTATTATGAAATAGATTCGTTAAATAACAATACTATAGTGGCAAATTGCGTTAACCTAAATTATGCCCTATAGAATAAACACAGAAAAGGCTGCCTTTTAAAAAAATTATTACCCACAATGTACCACTTCCTTCCAAGTCTCCAGTACTCACCTTAAAATTATTTTTCTTCAATTCCTTGAAGTCTTTTAACAGCAAGAGGTAAGCTCTCCGGCGCGTGATATAGCAACGTTCATCTCCAAACTCACTTTTATTCCGGGTCAGGTATTTGAGATTATGGGTCATCTTCCCATTACCAGTTGACTGATTTGTTACTTGCTTTTTTAAGTTACCCACAGAACGGTGTGTGCTCCCAAGATGGCGTACTTCTAAGTTTGGGATATTCAGTGAGTTCCATTTGTCTTCGGGCTCCTCTAAATGACTCCTGACAGGAAAACTTGGGTACTTTCTCGTCTGCGATTTGTCACCACAACTGCCAGCGCACGACCCAGTCGCAAGGCAAACTTGAATGAGCAGCTAGGACAACCCCGTGCGGGGAGCGTGAACGGGACGACGTGGGCGTGAGAGATGTAAGCGTGTGGCGGCGGTAGCAGGTTGCCCCGCCTCACAGGTGCAAGCAGGTGTCTGCTTAGCTGTCGGAAGCAAATCCGGCGCCAAGCAACAGGCCCCAGGGAGAAAGTGAAGAGAAGGAGGTGGTAGCTTGGCCGCCCCTCGTCCAATCAGCGGCAGGGGGCCGGCCCCGGGGTCCTTCGCAGCCTATCCTCCAACGCTTTTATTTTGAAAGGCCAATGAGATCCGTTGTCAAGGGACACCACGCCCTCTTAGTCCGTCAACTTCGACTCCGTATTTCTGCACAGCTAATGTATACCGTCGGGGGGTGAAGTCCCATGATCCAGTGTGTAAGTCACAGAAGCTGCTTCTTCCGAAGTCCCTCTCCGAAATTAACCATTTTTTCTCTTCTTTATATACCAGGGACTACCAGGTAATGAGTGACTAGTAAGTTCAACAACACTATCTTAACTTCTATGGTTAGTTAACACACATTATTATTTCATTGAATCCTACCTTGGGAGAATACTCCAAGAACAGGGAACTACTTAAAGTTTCTCAGATTCTCTCTCATCTCTTCCCGCAGATGCCATTCCTTCTACCTGAAACGTCATCGCATTCCTTCCTCCCCTTTCCTCCCACACTTTTCTTCCTCATCCTTCAGAGTCAATTTTCTCTAGTACTCTATGAGATCCCTGAAGATTAGATTAGGCTCCTCTTTTTTGTGATCCCACGAGACCCTAGATTTACTTCCATGTTACGATTGATAGAATTGCATATTGAATCCCCACCAAACTGTGAGCTACTTAAATGATGTTCAATTGCCAGGGCCAATCATAGAGACTGGCACGTTTCTAGGGTTCTTTATTGTGTATTATTTACCTAACTAACTTATTTTGTGGAAATGGGATATCAGTTCAATTAGTTCATTCATTTCACAAATATTTATTTATTAAACACCTATTACATGCCAGGCACTTTTCTAGGCATTGATGACAGCTGCAGGATTATTGAAACCAACTTGCTGCCTTTATGACTCCAGTGAGCTGACACAATAAGTATATAAAATAAAAGTCATAATTTCAGATAGTGGTAAGTGCTGTAAGACAAAACAGTAATGTGATGGAGAGTTGGGTAGGGAGTTAAAAGTTAGGCATGGTGGTCAGGGAAGACCTCTTTAAAGAGCTTTTTGAGCTGAAAGATAAGATCAGAAGGAGCCAGCTATATGAAATATTGAGAACAGAGTTTTGGAAAGAGGAAACTACAATGGTCCTGAATCAGGAAAGAGCTTGGCTTGAAAAGAATACTAGGAACGACCTAACATGTGCAGATGAAATGTGGCAAGAGTGAAGCCTTACATAGGCCTCAGTAGGAAGTTTGGGCTTTATTGGAGCAGTCATGGGAATCCATTGGATGGGTTTTTAGACCTTGCTTTGAGTTTTAGGTAATGCTTTTATTTGCATTTTAAAAATTATTTTGGCTGCTCTGTGGAGAATGGATTGTGGGGCATACCAGTTAGAAGGCTCCGCGAGTCAATTTCATGTCCAGGTCTGGTAGTTTAGAAATTCCCAAAAATATATTTACTTTGTAAAAATTTTGGCGGGGAGCAGATATAGCTCAAGTGGTTGAGTACCTGCTTCCCATGTATGAGATCCTAGGTCCAAACCCTGGTACTGCCTAAAAAAATTTTCCTTTTTGCCACAATAAAATGATTTGATTCTGTTTCATAGAACTGAATATAAAGGAATTTTTCCTTTAAAACATCAACTGGGATCTGTGATTAACGATTTTGCTCTCCCTTTCATCCCATCACATTTTAACTTGGACTTATGCAGGACTGGAAATGAAAGGTGAAAGAGAAGAAATGGGTGCTTCAGTGGGAAGGGAATGGACCTAATTTTCATATCTTATTTAAGCTTCTTGATGATACCGTGGTGGTCCTTTCTCCCATTCTAGGTGAAGATTGTGATAGTAAATGAATCCTTTGTTTATTGCTTAGAATTTTGTTCTAGGGGGAAATCATGTTAAAGTAAAAGAAAATGGTAAAGATAAAATGAAAACATTTTGTCATGAATTTTTAGAAATTAGTATTTAGGTGGCCTTTTAATAAAATGAAAATGAAATTGGTAGATTCTCATATGACACACCAAATCTATATTATTAGACCTGACCTCTCCTTGGAACTTCGCTAGTGTACCTGGTTTTCATTCAATTGTCCCAAAGGCACTTTGAACTTAAAATGTCAAAAAAATAAACTCATACCCTTTCCCTCCAACCTGCCTTCTATCTCAATTGGTTCACTCAGTTTCCTGAGCTGAAAACCTGCAGTCAGTCTGACTCCTCTTCTTCCTCATGACTCACATTTGATCACTCACCAAGACCTGCTGCTTTTATCACTTCTTTTCAAGCCTTACCACTAATGCCTGAGTTTATAACCTTGTCATCTCTTGCCTGGAACAGAGAACATCTTTATAACCTTACTTACTGCCTCCAGACTTTCCTGTTGTGAAATGTCATGGTAATGTATTTAAACGAACATGTGATCATATAATTTCCTGCTGGAAACACTTCAAGGGCTCTCCTCCACCACGCTAGCTTACCTATCTCCATTTTCAGCATTTTAAATGTGGTAGTCTGTGGATTGACTTCTGGGGATGGGTAGAGTGGTTGAATTTGTAGTCAACTCTGTATGTGTCTGTATTTCTCTGTGTGTGTGTGTATGTGTGTGTGCATATGACATTTTTTTTGTAGAAGAGGAGCCAGGATATTGATTTTAATAATGGTGTGTGATTTAAAAAGCTTAAGAAACCACACACTACAGAGTTAAACTTAGCTTCTTAACCTGGCTATGCAAAGCCTTCCATGATGTTGTTCCTACTACCATTTCCTTTATCTGTGCCCTCTCTGCTTCACACTTGAAGTACCATCAACTTGTCTGGTTGTCTTTTTCCTACATGTGCCATCTGGCCATCTTCTTTACCTGGCTCATCAACTCTCACACATCCATAAAGACATTGATTTGTCCATGGCACCTTCCTGAACCACCAGGATGGGTTTATTATCATAATATCCTGGGCACATCTTT
>PVKH010017270.1:0-15455 GCA_004027955.1 Chaetophractus vellerosus | reverse complement strand
TTTTTTTTTTTTTTTTCCAGGTACCAGGACAGGGAATTGAACCTGGGGCCTTGTATGTGGGAAACTGGTGCTCAACCACTGAGCCACATCAGCTCCCTTTATTGACTTTGAACCACAAGCATATCAGTTTCAAAACTATATCCAAATTAAGTAAATTTATTAACTCTTATTTACTCAACTCAGTATTATTAATATTGAATTCAAACATGTATTGCATTAATTGAAATGCAATACTAAATTTATCAATATCAACAAAGCATTCTTCAAATTTTTCTTGTAGTTTTTGCAGACAGTTTACAAAACACTGTTGATTACAATTAAAATCTTCTGTATCTTGATTTTTGTTTAACATGTACAAAATCATGATTGTTGATTTGTTATGAAAATCCTCAATTTCAATATAAATTTTCATATCTATTTACTTAGATCACAAATAACCTTTTCCTTTCCTTGAAGCTTCAAATTTAGCTTGGAGCTTAAAGATGCAGTGTGATATTTGTGAGATAATATAAATCACATTGCCATTTTTTGTATTTGATTATTGCATATTTGGCAATTCCATTTCAAGAAAATCTTGAATTGGAGTTAACAGCACAGCAAGTCTTTGTAAAACTTTTTCACAACCCAACCAACCAGCACTGACAAAGCACACAAGACCAGTAAATTCATTGCCTTTGATTTCTTTCAATGTTTCTATAACCTGGCAAAGATTCCATTTGCACATATATACTGAATGATTTTAACATCTGCCTCCACGACATGTTTCGTGGAGTCTGCTTCAGAAAATTGAGCACAAATATTTTCAGTATGTATCATACAATGGAACAAAGGGATAAGAGAACTATCAGTATTTTGTTTCAATATTCCAGTAATTCTGGACTTTCAACCAAACATTGATGGAGTATGATCCATTATGATAGAAACTGATGTTTTCATACCTAGCTGAAATTCTTCTTTGACAGATGTGAAAAAATAAAAAATATCTAATCGAGGAGTTTGATTTTATAGACTGCAAAATAACATTTCCTTGTGAATTTGGAAGTCCTTTAAGGTAAAACGTAACTAAAATATCGATTAGCCTGATTTTCTTATATCTCATGATGCATCTAATGGCAAAGAAAAGTACCCACAATTTTTAAAATTTTGAATCAATTGATCTTTGATTTTTTTTCAGTGTTAATTTTTTTTTTTAATTTGAGAAGTTGTGAGCTTACAAAATAATTATGCATACCCTACAGGTATGCATGTTAAAAAGGTTTTGTATTCTTCAGGCAATTGTTTGGTGGCATAATTGATGACATTTCACTTTTTGGAAGGGAAAATTTTTTTTATCTTTCCTCATAATTTTTTAACAAAATATTCATAACTAAATCAATAATTTCTTTTATTATTTCTCCATCCAAAACAATTTTGTAGAAGGCCAAAGTTACAAGCTCAGATCCTGTTAAAACTGTGTAAAAATTTTTTTGTAGGACATTTAATTCTGATTTCAGGTGATAATTCATTGATTCCACGGAATGATTTTTTTTTAATTTTTTACCCACTATGTATTTGCTGAACATTCCTTTAATAATGTCCAATTCATTACTCCAAACAATTTTTTTCACAACATACACCTTTTTTGCTTTGCTCTAACTCACATTCATTGTGAAAACCTTTTCCAGTCTCTTTTTCATTACTGTTTTCATCATAGTACTAGCTTCTGTATCTCCCTTGCATCAGTAGTATGCCTTCATTTTAAATTTAAATGCCAGCCCATACTTATTTTTTTAAACAAGAAAAAGGATTTTAATTATATTGTAATGAAGCTAAGAATAGTATTTCAATTTAACTGCCAATTATGATTTACATAGGTCTCACATTGACTCACGCTGTCTGCATAAAATATTCAAATAAACATCTTCCAATATTACAATAGTGGGTAAAAAAGAAAAGAGAAAAAATCATTCAGATGGAATCAATCTGTTTACACTGACAAGATAGAGGATATATTAATGCGTAGAATTAGAAACCATGTACTTGCCTGATATAGGCACTATCCTGCAACAGTAAAATCTTAGGTGATGCAACGGTTACCTTAAGATGTCATTCTAAAATAATAAAGTTGTGCCTAACAGAAAAATATTTTACACTGCTTCAGTTTTTAATAAAATCAAAATTAAATTAAATAGGTAATTATTTTTCTCAACTAGACTAGCCACATTTCAAGTGTCCCAAAGTCACGTGTGGCTAGTGACAGCCATATTGGACAGGGCAACTCTAGAGTCCAGAGAAGCCATAAGCTCAATGGCAGCAACAAACTTGTCCATCTTGTTCACTGTTTATTTGAGTGCCTGGCACATAGTTGGAGTCAAGTGACAATTTGTTCTGTTAAAATGAGATAGTGGGTTTAGCACAGATAATGGGCATTTGTCAAACTACTGATTTAATGAAGGATTTGCCATTTGCTCATTCATTTACCAGTGACCGGGGTGTCAGACAGCCATTGCCTCTCTAGATTGGTGATCCAGAAAGATAGTGATCATCCACACAGTGGGGTCATTAACAGCCTTGAAAGCTCCATCATACTTGTGAGGTCGAGCTGCACGTTCAATCTGTTTCACTGAATTGAGGAGAAAATTTAAAAGTCTATACTTCTAACACAGAAAAGGCACCCTGATGATCAGAGCCAGGGGAATTTGATGTCTGGGGGCAAAATAAGAAGAATTCCCCTAAACTTGGGGAATGGATGAGGTTCTGTCTTTGGGGCTGGGAAGATGTGTGAGGCAAATTCCAGCACAGAGCTCCACCCCAATTCCCACCACATCCCCAGCTCCGTTCTGCTTCAGAGAGACCTTCCTTAGCTAAAACACTACAGGGCTCACAACTTCTCCAGAATAGTACTTGTTTGAATCAGTTTTCTGTTTAGAGCTAAAAATAGACATTCAAAAAACAGGAGCAGCAGTCCCACAGGATTTCAAAGCAGCATTCAGCAGGCTACATTTCCTCTTAGATTAAAAATTATATATATTTGTATGTATATATGATGGTTTGGGTGATCCTTCTGATTAAAGAGAAGGGGTAAATTGAAAAAAGAAACACCACAAACTTGCAAAGTAAAATGTTATTCTTTTAGATTAGGGTTAATTTTGAAACAGTGCACCACTCTTGCAGGCAGATCCTGCAGAGGTTCACGACAATGGAAAGAGGCAGCCCAGTTCAAATATCTGCGACCAGCACAGCCTAGGGGCTAGGGAGACCATGGCTTTGAGTGTGTTCCTGGCTCAGCCTTCAAATGGCTGTGGGTACCTGGCTTTCCTAGGAAATGTCCCTTGCTTTCTTCTCCTCCTCCTCCTCCTCCTCCTCCTCCTCCTCCTCTTTCTTCTTCTTCTTCTTCTTATCATTATTATCATGATCATTATCATTATTGTGGTAAAATACAGTTAACATAAAATTTGCCATTTTAAATTGTATAATTCAGTGGCAATTAGTACATTCTCAATGTTGTGTAATCATCACTACTATTTAGTTCCAGAACATTTTCATCGCTCCAAGAAGAAAGCCTGTACCCATTAAGCAGTTGCTCCCTATTTTTTCCCTTTCCCTGTCCCCAGCCCCAGCTACACTAATCCACTTTCTGTCTCTATGGGGTTGCCTATTCTGTACATTTCATATAAATAGGATCATACAATATGTGGCCCTTTGTGTCTGGCTTATTTCATTTAGTGTAACGTCTTCAAGGTTCATACATGCTGCCCTCCTTGTTTGAGAGACTTGCTGACATATTAACAAGAAGCCTGGCATCACAGCCATGCAGGTCTGGGTTTAGATCCTGGCCACACTTTTGAGGTTCAGTTTCTTGAACTTCAAAATGAGAATAATGATGTTCACTCTGGAGGCTTGAGAAGAATTCATTTGCTAATTCAACAAATGTTAATCAATCAACCACTGTGCAGTCAAGCCAAGGCTTTGGGGATATTGTGGCGAACACCACCAGAGAAATGCTCTCATGGAGCTTGGTTCTAGTGGGAATGATGGACAATAACATGTAAACAAATAAATAAAATAGGAGGAAAAGAGGTGGTGTGTCAGAAAACAATTATCTGGAGATTGGAAAGTGACTGCTTTAACAGCTAGGTCAGCATAGGTCCCCCCTAAGGAGCTGACATTGGGCTTGACATTTGAAGGATGCAACAAGTCAGCCTCATGAAGAGCCGGTGGAAGAAACGCCATTCTAAGCAAAAGACAGCAGGAGCAGAGGCCCTGGAGTAGGAAATGGTTCGGCGCGTTCAAAGAATAGAAAGGAGGCTGATATAACTACAATTGGGTGAGTGAAGGGTGGAAGGTATGCCATGAGGTTGGAAAGGTAGACAAGAACCAAATCTTGCAGTTTGGTGTGGACTTCATTCTAAGAGCGATGGAAGCCATGGGAGGTTTTAGCTAACTTACGATTTCGGAAGAGCACTCTAGTAATTGTGTAGTGGATAGGGAGGGTATGAGCAGAAGCTGGAAGGAGGCTGTTGCATTATTCCAAAGGAAAAATAGGTGATTTGTGGACTTGGACTAGGATGGGGCTAGGTGAGTTGTAAAGAAGTAAGAAGATTTGAGAGATGGTTTGGATAGGTCGCAGGAGTGAATGATTAAGTTAAATAAATGTAAATAGGATAAGTGAAATAGATTGAGAGAATGCATATAAAATGCCTAGCATTGCAGAGGACAGAACTGGTATTTAACTCTTGTCCCTTTCCCACACCATCTACCCACCCACACCCCCGTCACCCCACGTACACACCTGTAAATCTTTTTTTTTTTTGAGGTGCCAGGGCTGGGGATCGAACCTGGGACCTTGTGTGTGTGGGAAACCGATGCTCAAACTGGGAACTGCAGGGAGAGGGATGTGGATGTGTCTGATGAAGGATCGACCATTTTCTATTCAACCAGAATGTTTGGCCTCTTACCGTTATCATGGTCCTCGGTGGTTGATGGAGAAGGAAGGTTCTGTGGAATGAAGGGCTGGCTGTGTTGTAGGAGAGGAGAAGGAAGCCAATAAGGAGAATGCTCTTTTCTCTCTTTGCTGCAGGAGCTCAGTCTGAAGGGGGTTCCCTTACTCTGTTCTCCTGCCATAATTGTGCTTCCCTGTTTCATACTATGTGTAATCCATAGTTTGTCTGTCTCCTTCTTAGTTCGTGAGTTCCTCCAAAGCAGGAGCGGGGCTGCTCATCTCTACTCCTGAAACAAAGTGTCAATAACAGTAAATGAGTGAAGAACCCAACACTGCAGTAATGCCATGACTTAGAGGAGAGGTTATCCTGGGGTTGCAGGATAACCTGTGAGGCTTTCTTTTCTGTAAAATGCGGATAAGAATAGCATCGATCCCAAAGGATAGTGAGAATTATGTGAGTGATTCATTAGCACACTACCTGGCACACATCAAGCCCTTGATAGAAGTCTGCTAACATCCCTATTATTAGGGGTCTGTTTTCCATGGCTTTTCTTTTAGAATTACTATGTATAAATGGCCCATGGCCCATGGAGACTTGTTTAGGGGTCCTGGATTAAGAGGTGAATATGGCCAATCTCCAGGAGAGCAGGGCCCTGGTACAGGGACCTGAACAGGCCCTACCAGCTCTCATTGTCACCAGGGACTTGAGAGTGGAATTAATGAAGTGCCTTAGTAACCACCAGATCCCTTACAGCCTGTTCCCAGCATATTGTGTACCAGATGAGACATAAGGGATTGCACATGCAAATGGAAAGTAGGATATTGTTAGCCTGGCCAATATAAATATATTTGTGGGGAAGAACAGAACAAAAGCATAAAGGTCTGATGTTGACAGAAACCATGTTAATGCTTAGTCCATGACTTCATGCTAGTAAAAATAATAATTCCCTTAGGCCTGCCAGAGAAGGGCAGAGCCAGGGTTATCTGTACCTACACATGGCAAGGGGGTAGGGGACATCATGTATGTGACC
This sequence comes from Chaetophractus vellerosus, assembly GCA_004027955.1. Classification (NCBI taxonomy): domain Eukaryota; kingdom Metazoa; phylum Chordata; class Mammalia; order Cingulata; family Chlamyphoridae; genus Chaetophractus; species Chaetophractus vellerosus. Next base: position 9,503 of record PVKH010017270.1, on the reverse strand, counting down.
CTGACCCAGCCTACCCAGATAAGCCTCACTCTCATGGCCTATCTGAAAAAGGGGCTTAGCAAATGCTATCCACTTTGGGATCAGATAAGGTTTGGATCCCAGCACTGCCAGCACCAACTGTAGCAGAGGCCTCAATTGGGAGCCACGGTTTTCCCAAATGCAAATTTAGACAACAATTGTCTGCTCCTAGAGCAGTTGTCATGAGTAAACAAGATAATGTTGCTTATCCTAAATTACAGGAAATGGTAAGTTAAAGAGAGACTGATATTTACCCTACCTCTAATACCTTTGGTATTTGCTCTTGTGAGTGTCCTTCTCCCACCTCCTCCATCCCCATTCTAGACTCAGTGCCTCCCCGCCCCACCCCCAACCACCTTTGCCCAGCTTGCCCCTTCTTTGTAAATCTTTTTAATTAGGCTGTCTGCAAGGTGTATAAAAGTTGCTGGGCTAAGAGTATGCAAGTCCAGGGAAACCCCCAAGAAAATACTTGAGGAGAAATATCCACAGGCCATTGGTGGTTCTTGTTCTCGCCCCTACAGTCAGAAGATCCCAACTGTCCTTTGCCCATCCCTCCCTCTTCTATCTGTCCTTTTATTTTACCCATTTTCTTCCATCAGAGTGACTGGAAGCCCAAGGCACAGGGGGAGATTCCATAAGCCTTGAATGAAAACTCTCAGCCTGTAAGGTGAAGCATTTCTTCATTTTATGATCTCTTAGACCTAACCACTAGACTTTTTTTTTTTTTTTTTTTAAGATTTATTTATTTTATTACATATCTCCCCTCCCCCCCGCTGCGGCGTCGCGCCGAGACTGGTCACTGCACAGGCGTGGCTTTCCCCGCTTGTGGGCGGCTTCTGCTTCTATTCACAGCCGGCTCTCAGTTCGCGGGTGGCTGGCTGCGCTCCATTCGCGGGCGACCTGCCCTGCCCAAGGCGGCTTTTGCCTGTCCGTGGCAGCTCTTTGCCCTGCCCACAGCGGCTCTGGACCGCCCATGGCGGCTTGCCATTCTCAAGGCGGTCTGCCCGCTAGGAGAGGTCCCCGGGAATCGAACCCGGGGCCTCCCATGTGGTATGCCGGTGCCCTATCCACTGGGCTATCGAGCCGGCCCCTAACCACTAGACTTGATGAAGCTTACCAATTTGCCATTCTCTCACCTTCTATTTTCTTCCCCCTGACAATTTCCACTGGAAATTTCCCAGCTTTGGTTTGAGTGGCTCTGTAATCTTGGAGACATTCAGCATACACCCCACAATTAAGACTTTGCAACTCCACGCAGTGTTTCTTAAGAGAAAGTTAGATGCAGTTAGATCATTTAAAGATGGATTAGCCTGCCGCCTGCACAATATTAAGAAAAATCACATTGGCAAATGATGGGACCTCTTTGAAGAACTCTGAAGGAAAGCCACTAATGAGGTCTACACTGGATTTCCCCTGTTCCCGAAGGGTTAACACAATTTGTGGGAAAGGAAAAAAAAAATCCCCTGTGGTATTAAAATGCTGTGTCAGAGATTTGTAAACTCTCCTTTGTAGCTCTGCCCCCAGGCCTGGCTCACTTCAGTTGAAATCAGGTTAATAAGAGCTCTGTTGCTGCTTGGCAGTTCCTAATGGGGTTACAGTCTGGCCTGACCAGTGGAGAACAGTTATTATTATTATTAGAGTGCTGGAAAATCTGATTCAATAAGGTAAGGGGCATCTGTTGTTTTTGCCTGCCCGATACGCATTCATCCTTTTGACAGGCGCAGCTTGCTTTTCCTTTGGGGAAAACCACTTCACATCCCCTCTTAGTCTGGGTAGAGGTGACCCTGAACCCGAATCAGGTGGCCACAAAACCAAGCCTATGCAGATGGTATGTTTAAGGATCCAACTATGCCAGAAGCCACCGGACTGGTCAATTACATGAGCCTATAAACTCTCCCCTCTCCTGTTGTTGTTGTTGTTGTTGTTGTTGTTGTTTTTGCTTCTGCCAGGAGGAGTTGGATTTCTGTCACTTGCAACTAAGAGTCCTGATTAATACAAATATGAAAGGAATATATACTATGCGAGGCATTTTGGAGAGAGAGAGAAAAGAAATTCTCTTACTCTTAGGAAACAACAACCTTAGAGAGCCAAATCTTAGATATATTAACTATTGAAGGAATAAAACAACATGGCATATAATTAAATGAGATAGAAAACAAGTTCTATGGGAAGTAAAGAGAGGTAGAAATTGATATGGTTAGGTGGGCTTCCTGGCAGAGGCTGAACTTGATCTGGGTCCTAAAGGATGGAGAAGATTAGGTGAGACCAAGAAAATGTGTATTCTGCCCTGGGAGACCCATTGGCAAAGGGACAGAAAGTCAACTGTCTCAAGGGCAGTGAAAAAGTTGATCTTGGTTAAAAATGAAGTTTTCCTGTGGACAAGAAATGGGAAGTGGATTTTGGCAAATATAGACAGGGTAAATGCCAGAGACCTTGGAATCTCAGGATGAGACATCTGAATTTACCTGGATAATTCTCCATTGTGGGCTTATGGGGAAAATCCACACCAGATCCTGCAATCAGCTTAGGTAACTATAGGGCACCAGGTTTCACCTGCTTTTGAGAGAAACTGGTAAAGGGGAGAGTAAGGGCCCTGAACTGGGGGCAACTGAACTTGGCTGTCTTACATAATAACTGTGTGACAATGGGTGCGTTTCTTAACCTCTCGAGTCTCAATCTCCTCATCTGCAAAACGGAGACAATTGTAGCTAAAGTCTCGGGATGGTTGTGAGAATAAAATGAGATAACCTGTGTGGGAGCACTTTGCTACCAGTGTCCTGTAGGCACTGTGCTAAATGCCTCATTTAATCCTTCCAATAGCCAGTGATTAAAAAATGTTTGCTGGGACTGATTTGGGGTAACATTTTCATTCCTGTGCTTAATCAAATTCCATGCTTATCATCAGAGCTCAAATTCACTGTGCCATGAGATCTGAATATATTATCTGAACATTCTCAGAGGTTATGAGTTCTGTTTTAGTCTGCTGGGCTGCTGAAAGCAATAAACCAGAAATGGGTTTGCTTTTACAAGGGGGATTTATTAGCTTACAAGCTTACAGTTGTGAGGCCGTGAAAATGTCCAAATCAAGGCATCATCAGCTGATGCTTTCTACCAAAGACCGGCTGCCAAAGATCCTGGACTCTTCTGTCACATGGCAGGCACATGGTGGTGTCTGTTGGTCTCTCCCTTCTCTTCCAAGTTTCGTTGCTTCAGCTTCTTGCTTCAGTGGCTTTCTCCCTCTTTGTCTGAATTTCATTCTCTTATAAAGGATGCCAGTCAGAGGGTTAAGACCCACCCCGGGCCACGCCTTACTGAAGTAACCTCATCAAAAAGTCCCACTCACAGTAGATTCACACCCACAGGGATGGATTAGCTTGAAGACCATACTTTACTGGGGTCCATAAAGCTTCAAACCATCACAAGTTCTAGTTTCTTAACAACCACTTTAAAATGTTTTCAATTTAATATAATCGCACTATAGAACATTCGGGGAATAGAGTAAAAGAAAAAGTGTACACACAATGCCACTACACCCATTGCTTTCATAATACAGAGAGAGGTTAAGAGCGTCTGCTTCCAGCTCCACCAGTTAACCACAGTGTGCTCTCAGGCAAGTTACTTTAACCTGCCTCGGGCTTAATTTCCTAAGCCTGTACAAGCATTGCCATCTTTTCTCATACTTAACTTTCTATCTTAGATATTTTCCATAAAGTAACATAGTCTTCCTATCTCTCATTACCAATCTATATTTTCCCCTGACTGAAATCAATGTAATGTATCAACTTGTCCCTGTTTTGTTTTGTTTTCTTTTAACATTTATAAATGTAATAAATAATGCTGCACTCCCCACCTTTCTGGCTCTTTCTAAGGATTAAGCCTCAGATTATGGTTCTGAGCCACTCCTTTACAGTAAGTAGTGAGAATAACACCCAAGTTAACAACGAGCTTTGACAAATTGTGGATTATGCTGGCTTTATGGACCACAAGGAAGATATGACCGTCATCCCCGCCCCCCCCCCCTTTATTGCATTCCCTCTGGTGTGAAATTCTGTGCTTCATCTTTCAGTTGGTTTTGTTGTGGGTTTGTGTGTCAGTGCAGAGTCTCCCTGCCCTTCTTACTGACAACTCCAGGGGAATCCCTGTATCTTTCAGCTGAAAGGTATGTTCCTGGTCTCCCTGAATTATGTTCCTCTGCATAACAATATGGGACTGACTTTCTGTTGCATATCAAAGCCCCAGCCTCTTATTTGGGTCTTAGAGTAAGAGTCCTCCAAGCACTTTGAAATCAGACCATCCTGCATACACCTTGAGCCACCAGCCTGGCCCACAGATCCCCTGGCTAAGGACACATGAAGTTAAAGGCAAAGGTGAGCTTTTCATGTTTTCGCCTGGCCCTACAAGCCCTTTGAAACCCTCATGACCTGCACCTTCAGGGATAATGCAAACAGCTTGAAGAAACCTGACAATTGTATTTTCTCCAGAGGAGCATTCTCATCAAAGGAAAGACACCGCATGTGGCATGTCTTCCTGATGGACAGAAACTAGCCTAAGTTTAGATAAGGCCACCATGAACAAAAAATAGTATTCAGTCCTTTTGTGCAGTAATTTGGGGAATGGTTTTTGAGGGATAATACCCTGAGAGCTGTGGTTGCATCTTGGAAGTCTCGGACTCATGGACACTCACAGGGAGTAATGAAAATCCATGAACCATTTACAATATTTTAAAAGCCCTACTGGTGACTGTACATTTATTTTGGAAAAAAAAAAAAAGAAAGAAAAGCAGCACAGGACACTAGCAACCAGTGTATTAGATTAATTAAGTGAAAAACATTAGTATTCTCATGCTAATTAGAAGTTTTGATTGGCAGGTTTATATTTTTTATATTTAATAATTTTGGTCAACCATTTTTATATTTTACCAAATATTTATTCTTTGAATAACACTAAGGGAAACATTTATTTCTTTACTTAATTAGCTATTAGTTAATTGAGATCAGTTAAAAAGCTGTGTGACCTTGGCAAGCTGATTAATTATAAATCAGATCATTTATAAGGTATGTGGTCCTAAATAAGTTACTTAAACTCCCTGAACCTCTATTTCTTCACTTATAAAGTAGAAATAAAATACCCACCTCGCAGGATGGTTCTGAGGAATAAAAGACACAATATATAAAGCACATAATGTAGAGGCAATGTATTTGGCATATAGTAAATATTCAATAAATAAATATTTTCCATGAGAATTACACTTTATATACTAGACAAAAAAAAAATCTTTAAACGAATGGCCTTTGGGGGCAGGGAGATGTTAAATTAAAAGGACTCTTATGGTGAAAGGTTGGAGCGCAGCTCTCTTAGGCTGTGACTATTGTTGCTTACTAAAATAAACCAGTAATAAACTCTCTCACCAGAATGAAAAGTCCACTAAAATTTATCTCCATTTCATAACTACCAAGCAACAAACATTCTTTGGAATGCTTTCACACCTGGCATAACATACCCTTTCTCCCTGTACGTCAGTGGCTGACATTACCCCAGGCCCTGAAGGCAGAGGTGAAGTTGAGTTCTGTGTCTGGGAAGAGAGGAACTGACAGGCAACCCCTCAGATCCTTGCCCAGGGGCCTGCTTTGTGAGTGGTGGCATCAATGCTGCTTTGTTCCACCCTCAGCTCTGGCCCACAGCTGAACCCGGAGAGGCTGGCTGCTCAGGGGCAGCCCTGGCACACGAAGGACAGACAGCGCCAAACTCAGTCAAGAGTTCACTCGGCCCCAAGATCCAGCGCGGTGGTTATCCACCCTGGGGAGCCAGTCTCAGGGGAGCAGCGACTGCCCCTTTGGCATTCCAAACCATTCTGGATCTCATGGAGATGAATTGGAGATTTGAAACATGATATCACTGATGGAAAGGCCAGAGCCATCAGCATAAAACCGGTATTGCCCATTAAGTAAAAGAAATAATAATTGCCTTGTAGTCATGCAGTCATTTGCTCATTCATCAGTTACTGAGTTCCTACTAAGTGCCAGACATTATGCCTAATGTTAGGGATGTACAGATGAAAAGATGGTGCCCCTGCCCTTAAATATCTGTTAAGCTGCTGGGGAAACTGTCATGTACTTGGACAAATAGAATGTAAGGCCCTAGAGACAATAATGGGCACCTCGAGAAAAGGAAGGAGTGCCTACTGAAGGGGCTAATAATTTATCAAGCAATTACTCTGTGCTACTCACTGTGCTAAGCATTTGCTGTCTATTATCTCATTTAATTTGTACAACTTGCCTATAAAACTGGTCTGATTATCTCCCCAACGCATGCAAAGGAGTTGGCATCTAAGGGTCTTAAAGAAAGCATAGGAGTTTGCCAACCAAATAAGGGGAGACCATTCCATGCATAGGATACAAAATGACCTGTTTGGAGACCTATAGACCCCTTGTGCGGAGCAAAGGGAGCCTGACGTGAGAATTCTGAAAGCAATGAAGTGAGAAATAAATGGGGGTGGGGAAAATAGACATTCAAATATGGATGACTTTTAGCAGAAGCTACAATGTGGAGGAAGGAGACTCAGTACTGTAGTGTTCAAGTTAGAAAGAGGGATGGCTGGTTGGTTGGTTTTGAGGTAATAGCTTACATACATGTGTAGGCTCTGAGAAGGGGACAGTGAGGGGGAGAAACTAAGAACACAGGACAGAGAGAATGACTGGAGGAAACAGGTCCTTATCCTCCTCAGATTGGCAAGAAGTCACCTAAAGACATAGATAAATTGGAAAGAGGGTACCAGGGCAGAGCGTGGCGTCAGGAGAGGCTGTGTCCTTGAGGGTTGTTCCTGTCAGAAGCAGCTGTTCTCTGTGTAGACAAGGACAAGCCTTATGAGGAGAGTGAGAGGTGGAGGAGTTTTATAGGGGCCTTGATGAAGGAGGTGAAGGTTTGGAGTCATTGTCGAGGGCAATTGTGAGGTGCTGATGAGACCCTTTCGGATCCTGAGGAAGGAGTGTTTGCAGGGGGAAAAAGAGAGTGACTGGTGAAGAGAAATGTGAGGGCATGTGAAAAACCGCTGAATGCACTGGAGTGGAGTGGAGAGGAAATGATAAAGGGCAAGCTTAGCTGACTTCAGGCTTTGCCTTCCGACACCTAAGAGAAGGAGTGGACTTAGTCCATGTTGCTTCCGGGCCTAGAACCAGGTCCAGCAGGGGATCATTATCAGGAGGCAGATTCTATTCCCGCCATAAAAATGCATATGTAAGTAGAACTGCCCAACAAAGGAGTAATCTGCCTTCTGAAGTGTTTTAATCACCTGCCAAGGAGGTTGTGCAGGAAATTTGGAAAGCTTAGTCAGCTGGTTTCTTAGATGGCTTTTAACACTAAGATTTAATAGGTGTGTGATATGTAGGATATCAAAATAGAAGGGAGTTGTTCTCAATATTCTTGCAGCTTGTCTCACTTTCTAATTGTCATACTCAATAGGATTTATGCAGTTCCATGACCATAGAAACAATCTTGGAAATTTTTTTATGTCTCAGAGGATTTTTTTCCTGTTAAGATTGGCAGGGGCCATCCTCTGGTTTTATATACATGATATTATCTAATTTATAGGCATGATGGCCACTGGGAGGGGGCTTCTATACTCATGTCTGTTCCTTCACACTGAGGATTAGAGAAGACCCTTAGCTGGGGCAACTAAAGGAGGAGCCTCTGTTCTTACCTGATTTGGAGTCCTCTTCTCCCAAGATGTTCTGCTCACCTTCTGTGTCCCAAACCCTTCTTTCCATTTGGAATTGGCTGCTTTCTTTCGGAACCAATTGGTCTATTTCAGTTGTTCTCAACCAGCAGTTGATTTTGACCCTCAGAGTATATTTGACAATATCAAGATTTTTTACTGTTGTGACTGGAGGGGAGCTACTGGCATCTGGTGCGTAGAAGGCAGGGATGCTGCTAAACATCCTACAATGCACAGGACAGCCCCCTGCAACACAGAATTATCTGGCCCAAATGTCAGTGGTGCTGAGGTTGAGAAACCCTAGTCTATTTTCAAGTCTTTCTTCTAAATCAGCTGCCACCAATACATTCTGTCAAACACAAGGTGCCTGCTTTTATTTTCTAATTTAAGAATTGTTACTGGCTGAAAGCTCTGCCTTTGTGAACTGCACACCCCACCCACCAGTTTACTCATGCTGTAGTAATAAGAGGGACATTCTCAACTCCCTTTGGCCAGAAAAGTCAGTTGTTGATTAGAGTCCAAACAAGAAACAGATCCCTCCCTGGGTAAAAGCAGGGAAGCTATGACTTCCAGAGTAACCACATCAGACATTTCCTAACTGCAGCAGCTCTGGGCTTTGGGTGTGGGTGGAGGACAGGTTGCACATACAGTTGCGTGGTGCCGTTCTTTTGCTTTTGTTCACGCTGCAATTAAAAGATCGGGCATTAAAGTTAAACCATGAACGGTCCCAGCAGCCTTTCCAATACAGGACAAGATCAAGACAGTTGTACTGGTGGAAATGTGTCTTCAGCACAATTAGAGACTGAGAAACTAGTACCTGACTAAGTTACTCCTATCTTCTGATCTTCTGAGTGGCCCCCAACAGCTCATGCTGCGTGTACCTGCACCTTTGAGTCCCAAATCAGGCTGAAGTTTTCAGTGAATCAGATTATAAATTAGCTCTTGGCAGCTCCCAGGTCCTCTATCCCCTGAAGAATCTTAGGACAGCATTCCTTACTAAGCTTCATGACCCAGCCTGTGTAACCTGACCCAACAGAAATAACCTGGGGCTGAGATTTCCCTTCTCCTTCTCATCCCTTACATTTTACTGGCTGCGTGGCCTCAGGGAAATCATTCACTTCTAGAAAGGAGGTCTCTGATATAAAAACATCTACCTTCCCAATTCCCAATTCTGGGAATCTATTGTGAGAAAATTCTCTCAAATCTGGATAAAGCTCTATGTAAAAAGCTGTTCATTGCTTCATTACTTACTATTAAACATTATAAAGTAGATGAATTATGACACAGAATAGGATATGAAAATATAACATTTGTGAAAAGTTTTATGGATAAAGAATACTGCTTGTACTATCCTTGTAAAATTACATGTACATAACATGTGTGTGTGTATGAGTGTGTGTGATCTCAACTATACGAAAAATATCTGGAAAGAAAACAATTACTGAAAGTTTCTACTTACTTTTATGTTTATACATATGCAAAACTTTTAATAAGAATTTAACACTGGGTCTACACTAATCGCTTTCCCTTTAAAAGCAAGATGTTTAACACTCAAGTTTGAGAAATGCTGATTTAGAGCTCTGGACAGAACTGGGACTGGAGATAAAGTTTTGGAGTCACAACTGTTTGAGTAGAGGTTGAAGAATGGATAAGATCATCTAGGAGGAGCCTGCAATGTAAGATGAGATGAGAGCGAAGAATTGAACCCTGGGAAAACCCAGTGTCTAGGGAATGGGTGAGGAAGAGGTGCCAGAGAGGGGTATGAGAATGTGGC
>PVKH010017269.1:0-15465 GCA_004027955.1 Chaetophractus vellerosus | reverse complement strand
ATATCAAGCAAAGGTGAATATAGAGCCCTCTATTCCCTCCCCCTTTACCCATAAAAAGCAGCATATTATAAACACTGCTCTCTTTTTCTTTTTTCACATAATGATATATCTTAGAAAGGTTTCCTTATCTACCTAGAGAGCTGCTTCTTTTTTATGGCTACATGGGATTCCATTGTAGGGCTGCAAAATCCATTTAACCAGTCATTGTTGGTGGACCCTTGGATCATGCCCAGGCTTGCTGTTCCAATGCTGCAGTGAATAACCTTGTGCATACATCATTTTGCACATGTGCTAGCAGATCTGTAGGACAAATTCCCAGAGCTGGAATTCAGGGTCAAAGGGATATACCTTTGTAATTTTGATAGACATTGCCAGCCAGCCTTCAGAAGGGTTGTACCCATTTACATACCCCTAGTAATGTACAAATGTGCCATTTCTCTACAGCTTCACCAGCTGAGTATTATAAAACTTGTTTTTCTTCTAATCTAGTAGGTGAAAATTTGTCTCCATTTTTATTTACATTTGTCTTATTATGAGTGAGATTAAGATCTTTTCATATGGCTAAGAGCCCTTCGTATATTCTTTTCTGTGAATTATCTGTTCATATTTTTGTCTGTTTTTCTACAGAGTTTTTTGGTTTGTTTGTTTTTTCTTTTCAATTTCTAGGGCTCCTTACAAATTAGAAAGGTTAGTCTTTTTACTACAATATCAACTACAGTTTATTTCTCCAGTTCGCATTAGTCTTTTGGCTTTGCTGTGTGATTTGTTTGTTTGTTTTCCTTTTCTGCGATGTGGTTGTGGCTGCTTTTTACTTTTGTACTTTTATTATTGTGCTGCCAAATTTGTCAGTGTCTTTTTTAATGGCTTCTTGCTTTTGTGGCATAGTTAGAAAGGCCTTCTCCATGCCAGGATTAAAAAGGAATTCTCCTATTTTTCTTCTGGGAAATTTATGATTTTCTACTTTATGCACAAATCTTTGACTCATTTAGAATCTACCCTAATATGCAGTGCAAAGTTTATATCTATATATTTTTTCCCAGATGGCAACTCGCTTGTCTCATGAGAAGGAAAGCGTTTCTGCTGTGTCATCCCGCAAAGAGAAGCAAGGCCTTACTGCCAGAGGTTTTGTTTTTCATCCCTAAGAACACATAGAGACATGAGAATATGTTTCTGATGTGTTCTCTTATCTATTTCCCTACAGCTCTGCTATCTAGCCAACCATTGAAAATTCCTGGAAATTGTGTTTCTTAAGTCCAGCCTTCCAAACACCCAAAGAGTTTTATCTTTTGTCGTTTCAATCACACTTTTTCTTATAGTGTTCCATCCATACAAAAAGTATGCAGATCATAAGTGGCTTTGTGAAATCTTACAAAATGAACATAGCCAGATACCCGCTCCTGGCTCAAGAGCTAGAACATCACAGTGCCCCAGAAGCCTCTTGCATACCAGTCTCTACCCCCAAAGGTAATCACCCCTGATATCAATCACCACGGATTATTCCCCTGGTTTTCAAATTTAAATCAACTGAATATTGTATTGGTCAGCCAAAGGGGTGCTGATGCAAAGTACCAGAACTCTGTTGGCTTTTATAAAGGGTATTTATTTGGGGTAGAAGCTTACAGTCACAAGGCCCTGAAGAGTCTAATTCAAGATACCATAAGAGGTACTTTCTCACCCAAAGTCATTGGCCACGTGTTGGAGCAAGATGGCGGATGATATCTGCAAGGGTTCAGCCTTCCTTCTTCCTCTTAAGGCTCTGTGGTCCCAGCTTCTTCCCGTCTCAGCTGTGGGCTGGTAAGGGGTCATCTCTCTCCCCAGGCCTCATTCCTTTCCAAGGTTAGCTGCTCTGTTCTCTTCACAAGGTCAGCTGTAGACTATCAGGCTCACCTCTCTTCCTGGGGCCTCTGCCGTATCTAATGAGCTGTCTCTCTTCCTGTGTTCATCTTCTCTGTGTGCTTACTTCCGTGTAAGAGTCTGTTTTATCCCCAAGGGGGCTGAGACTCGATGCTGAGTCATTCTCTAATGACGTGGTTGGATCAGAGCCCTAATCTTAACATAATTTAACCAGACATTTCAGCTGAATCTAATACAATCAAAGAGTTATCATGCCAGAGGAACCAACCATTTTACAAACATAGTCTATATTTCTTTCTGGAATTCATAAATAATATCAAACTGCTACTGATACACTGTGTACTCTTTTGCCTCTGGCTTCTTTCCCTCGTGTGGTGCTTCTGAGATCCATCCATGCCGTTTCCATTGTAGCTCTTCACTCTTTCCCATTGCCATGTGGTGTCGTGTTGTGTGACTGTAACCACGGAGGTGTCAGCCTCAAGTTCTAATCCCATTAATCCCATTTAAATAAAGGGATTTAATGCTTTTCCCAACCTACTTTTGTTACATTTCGGTTTAATGAAAATGTAGTCAGGGGCCCGCTGTAGCTCAGTTGGTAGGGCACCGGTTCACCACATGGGAGGCCCCAGGTTCGGTTTCTGGGGCCTCTTCGAGCGGGCAGACCGCCTTGAGAGGGCAAACTGCCATGGGCAGGGCAGAGCTGCCGTGGGCAGGGCAAAGCTGCCGTGGGCAGGGCAAAAAGCCGCCACAGGCAGGGCAAAGCCGCCACGGGCAGGGCAAAGCCGCCACGGGCAGGGCAAAGCCGCCACGGGCAGCTGCCCACTAGCAGGCAAGGCCGCCGCACAGTTAGCTGACTCGGCAGGTCGCCGCACCGGGGGTAGACAAGCAGACACAGAAGAATGCAAAAATGAACACAGCAAGAACAAGCAGAAAGGGGGGGGATATACAATAAAAATAAATTAATTAATTAATTTTTTAAAAAAAGAAAAAAAATGTAGTCAGTTTAATCTCCTGATATTTGGGTGTTCAGACCCCCTGACAAAGACCATCTTACTGAACACTCACCACGACCCTTTTATGGCCCCATTTTACAGCTGAGGAACCCAAGGATCATTATGTCCTCCTTGTCGAGACGGTTCACAGGCAAATCTATAAAATGCTGAAGTGATCGTATTTGATATAGTTATATCTATTCAACAATTTGAATTTTACTCCTTTTTTAAAAAAACAGGTTTTAGAACAGGCATGGACTTTATTAACAAGCACAAGAAAAAATTCCTAAGCATTAAGAGAATGCATGAGGTAATTCAAGTTACCATGTATTATATGTAAGTTGTCGTTTAAACCACAGAGGGTTTTTCATATCTACATGTGATGGAGTAAGAAATACCAAATATGTCAGAGGTGCTGAGGGTTCATTCATTCATTCATTCATTCATTCATTCATATTTTACAACACATGTTACTGAACCCCTACCAAGGGTCAGGACTGGAGCCAAACCCAGATAAAAGTGGTAAAATAAAATGGGGGTTAAAAGATCACACAAGTCCTCGATCATGGGAGCTCAGATTCTATAGCATTCCACTGTAACCAAAGCAAAAAACTCTTAAACAGCCTGCCAAGTATTATCAAAGACCGTCCCCAAAGAGCTATTAGAACAAAGGAGGGCATGGAGGAAGGCTCCCCAGAGAGCAGACGTTCAGGCTGCGTTAGGGTAAATGGGAGTTCTCTAAATGGATAAGCAGAGGACAGAGCTCGTGAAAAGGCACACGTGCGTGCTCAGGAGATGGCGAGTCATGTGGGGTTCAGGGTACATGAAAGGAAGAAGTGGCAAGTAGGAGACAGGTAGGGATGAGCTTGGCTAGGGCCCTAAAAACCACAGCAAGGGTTTCGATTTTCTTCTGCATGCCCTTGGGAATGGTGGGATGACTCAGATTAGCAGCAATGTAGAAAATGTAGAAAAAACAAAATTCATACATTTTAGATAACAAAATACTATTTGGGACATTGAGAGGTCCTCAGTGGGATTCCTAGTGTTGAGCTTCCTGCCTGGAATAATACTGCTTCAGAACAGAAAGAGTCAATAGTGGAAACCATGGAAGTTCTCTCATTCAACTAGAATCTAGATCAAGACAGGTCAGTTGATGAAAATAGTTCAAGCAGGGAATCAGAAAAAAAATAATAAATGACTTAAATTTTATATTTAAATTTTTAAAAGTTTTCTAACATAGGTGCAAGAACTCTTCTTGGGGTGTAAAGCACTGAAGGGCATTTAAGATGAATTTTTCTGCATAGATCACACCATAATTCATTGGCACTCATTTTTATTTTCAATTGCTTTATAACGGAGCAAGAACTTAAGACATTCGCAAATAATTTTTGAAAATAATCTTCCAGATTATTGTGTCTTTTCCTCCAGTTTTCCACAACTGTCTTGACCAATCCTAATTCTATAACAATTTATCAATGACTCATCTATACTGAGTCCTTTAAATAGCATTTAAGTTGTTTGTATTTTATAGGCAAATATTTCATGAGTTCCTACAATATTTAATTAAATTATCTACTTACAAGTGGCATAAACAGATTCAGGAACTAACACAACAGATTCTTGGTAGTCATACATCTCAACTGGTGGGAGAAATACAGGGATGTTCTCATTCAGTAGTTCTCAAAGCATCGTCCCTGCACCAGCAGCACACCTGGGCACTTGCTAGAACTGCAGTTTCTCTGTTCCACCGGAGACCTATTGAATCAGAAACTCTGGGGCCCAGACATCTGGGTTTTAACAAGTCCTCCACGTGAGTGAGTGTGATGTTCCCTAACTTGAGAGCCACTACTCTAGAAAGTAACCTAAGGGTCCCCAGTATGCAGCACATATTTCATCAAGGGAATGGCAGCAGCAGCTCATCTGGCCACAGTGAAGAGTGTCTCCCATGCTAACCTCTATGGATACATGTATCCTTTTACTTCTACCCAATGGAATGAGTCTGTAGTAGATCCCTCCAGTACCCCACGGCACATTTCGTGGCCCACCTCTGGATTCAGCCACAGATGGGGCAGGACATCCTTGCATGTGCTGTCCCTCTTTTTACCTTCTGTCCCAGAGGCTCTGACTCCCATCCTTTAACTAGGGGACAATTCTGGAGTCATTGCATCTTCTTCTCAGGAGGTCCCAGCTAAAGCAACTCCCTGGTGCCCACATTATATGATGATAATGTACCCCTTGCCCTTCCTTCTTCCCTGTCTCACTCTCCCCTCTCCCTCACTACTGCCTTCTGGGATGTCTTCCCAAATAAACTACCTGCACCCACTTCCTTGTCTCGGGTTCTGGTTCCAGGCAAAGTCACACTAAGACACTCTCTTCTTCCCTTAATAATATGCCTTTGGCACCTTTTATTTCAGCACATAGGTTCTATCTCATTTTGTAAGGGAGTTGATATTGCATTTCATTCTACTTATCTACTGTAATTTATTTAACTAGTCAGCTATCGATGGACATTTAGATTGTTTCGATTTAAAATGGTGTGATGAAAATTGTTTTATGCTAGTCTTTTACTCTTATACAAATATATCTACAGGGATTTTTAAAAATAAAATGTCTGGGTCCTAGAGTATATGCACTTAAAATTTTTGTTAATGCTGCCAGATTTCCCTCCAGAAAAAAGGTTGTGCTAATTTGAACTCACACCTGAAGTGTGTGGTGCTACCTGGTTCACATCTCTCCTACCCCTTAGTGTTAACAATCGTTTTAATCTCATAATTTAAAATTGGTATCATACAGTTGTTTTATTTTATATTACTTTAATTATGAGCTTGTTTGAGCATGATGGACCCCAACTTATTTTACCTTTTGTATTTTATTTTTGTTTCCAATTTTGTGCTATTATAAATAATGATGCAGCAACATCATTGTTTATAAACAATGATTTATAAACATTATTTATAACCTTTGACTGTGTCTCTGATTGTTTCTAGGATGGATTTTAGAAGTTGGATTACTTGATCAAAAAGAAGACCCTCGATATATCCTTAAAAGAGGTTGAAGTTGACAGTGAAATATCCAAGTGGGGTTTTTGGATGAAAACTCAAGCTAGAGGTTTGCATATGAAGATATGAAGATAAAGAGATATAAATTTTGGAGTCATCAGAGTAAAAATGATGGTTGAATCCATGAAACTGGATATATGTGACACTTAATAAGAAGTATTTGAAAAGATAGTTGGTGTTAAAGGAGCAATGTTATGAAGAGAAGAATGTGTAGAGACTTTGTGAAAAGCTACCATTAAGGAGACAGAGGAGAGAGAGAGAGGGTCCAGCAGACAGAGAGAAGCAGAGGGAGCAAAGGCCCAGAGAAGGGGTCAGAGAGTTAGGAAGGGAGCGGGGCAGTGGGTGGGTGGAGGGAAGGCAACTTGAGAGCCGGTAGGCATCCAATACAACAGCAAAAAGAAGAGAAGGCATTGTCGGTAGTGTCTAGAGTGGAAATCGAGTGGAAGGGCGGGGAAGTTGAGGACACGCCCCTTGCAAGATTGCAACCAGGCACTTTCTGCTCTGCCTAGTCGCCCCCGTTCCTCAGCTGGGAGAGCCTCCAGCTCAGGGTCTTCCTGTTTCCTCAGTGCTGAGCGCAGGGCCTGGCACGAGCAGGGGCTTAATCACTGTTGTCTGGGTGGATGGAAGGATGAAGGCATTTTAAAGAAAGTTCTCAGAGGCTCCTGGCTTCACCTTGGGGAATGGGGGCCCAGCACACAGCAGCAGCCACGCACTGTCCACGCTCCAACACCGAATCACTGCTTAGAAAATAATGCATCTCGGCATGCAGGAAGGAAACTGCTGGGGGCCAAATATTTTAAATTTTAAATAAGTGCCATGGAACTTAGGGCAGAAGGATGAAGGCCCTTTAATTTGAACTTTAGCATCTTCATATCTGTTCTTTTTTTCCAACATATGATAGAAAAATATCACACATGAGTGCCTGTGTATTTGCTAATGTCCCTGAAATGATTTGAAAATGAAAAACCTGAAGAAGTTACATTTGCTATTTTCCAAAAGAAATAGAGAAAATGTGGTATCTATAGCCTAGATTACACAAGAGAATTGTGCTTCTTTTTTATCATTTGTTTTTTCTATTTACTGATGGGGAAAAAAAGCAGTAATAGGAAAAAATATGCTTTCTGCCTAACACATGATTCGGCTGACAGCACCAAGAATCAGATAATTCTACAGAAAACTGACAAGCTAGATAGTGATTGGGATATAGCTGTAGAGTTCTCCTCTAAATACCCACAAATATTACTGTCTGATGTGTAACATTCACAAACCATTAGATCCAACATGTAGATTTATGGTTTGATAATCAGTTGTCATTAACAGATGAATAAACAACATAATGCTCATGTTCAGAAGGAATACACAAACAGAAGAAATAGCGCCAACAACCCAAGAACATTTACCTTGTTTCTCTTCATGAAAAATAAAGAGAAATGAATCTCTATAATTTTCATAGCTAAATCATATCTGTTATTCCATCTTATCTTAGCAGGCAGAGCTTCAGACAAATTTCTCTTTTTCTTGTGAAATTTGCCATGTCAACCTGGCTCATCAGTTAGGAAAAGTTGCATTAAATTTACCAGATTAGAGATAATCATTCTATGGCAATATCTACATCAAGTCAAACCCACAGCAGGGTCTAGGCAGACAAAACAGCACAACAATGTCTTCCAGACTGATAGAATGATTCAGTAGTTTTAGCTGCAACTCTCACTAGCTTGGGCAAGCCACTTAACCTCTCTGTGTCTCAGATTATTCAACTGTAATGCACAAATTATTCCACCTACTCTACCTCCTAGAGTTATGACAATGGACCTAGAAGAGGTTTGTCAAGAGTCTATAATATATTATATCATATATACATTATATATGTTATATGGATGAAGATGTGAGGAGGAAGTGGAGGAGGACAGCGATCTAATCCCAATGCAATGACACATTTACACACAAACACATCTGAGTTGGGCCGAGGTCTCCAGTATATCAGCTCTTTCAAAACTCAACGGCAACCTCCAGGTCAAAATGGCAGGCTGAAACCAGCATGTGTCTCTCCTTTCTCCTGAGACCTCATTAAAACAATATTAAAGGAATTTTTAAAAATGGATGTGTGTACGTACACCAATGAAAGGAATCACATGGAGGCATCAGAAAGTGAGTGGTAAATCATATCTGTAATTACATCTTATTCCAATTTCTAGACAAGGTAAAGGTGACAGGAGAGTCCTTGCTGTTGAAGCTGAGCAGAGGGAGGCAGATCCTGGACAGGTGTGGTGGGCAGGAGGGCGTGAGTTTGCCCAGAAGTGTGCAGAAAACCATGGATCTTCTGGTGGAAAGAAGTGGGAAGTCGGGCTGAAAGTGGTCTTTCGTTGAAGGTCTCTCCTAAATGGTAAACCCCACACATACTCACACACCCTTTCCTTGCAGGCAGATGAGCTGGCAGCCAGGGATAACCATCTAGAGGGAAAATCGTGTTGTTCTTCTCTAAAGGAATTGATGCAAGCATCTAGGGGGAAGAGGGGCAGCTCGTGAGAGTGCTCTTGGCCCAGAAACAAAACCCTTCTCCTTCTGGTCATGGGAAACCCCATCACAGAAGCTGACTCTCATCCCCTTACACCCCAATGAATGCTCAGTCTTCAGGTCAACAAGCCCCAGCCATAGCCTCAGTCCTCCAAGAAGGCATTTTCATCCCCTCGTCTTTAAATATTCCAGACATTTGAGGAGAACCTGCATCATGATAGAAAAAGATAAATAAATGACATCAACAAGAATGACTGGAAAAAACAGTGATAACTCAGGAAACAGACAAGGAATTAAACAAAAAAGAAAAAACTTCTAAGAGCCTCAAAGAGATTTGAGATTATATTGCATCATTAAAAAAAGAATAAGATACTATATAATAGGAAAGCAAGAAATTTAAATATATGTGGTATTATATATATGAAATAAAGTAATAAATGAAATAAAAATTATAAAGGTTGGAAACATGAAGTCAACAAAATCTTGCAAAGCAAAGAGACAAAAAAGAACAGGGAGACAGGAAATGTTAATATAGCGGATTAATACAGGAAGCCCAACGTTTATTTTAAAGGATTCTAGAAACAGAGAATGGGGCATGGGAGAGAGGAGAAAATTTGCAAAGAAGTAAGAGAAGAGTAAAAGGAAGAAGTAAGACTTCAAATGAAAAGTTTGACAAGTGAAAAAGAACACACCTAGACTTATAAGGCAGACATTTTCCATAGCCTATGCTAAAGCAATTTCTTCCCTTCTTCCCTGTTTAACTGTGCTCCAGTGCTCAGGTAGCAGGCAAAAATCCCTTGATACCAGGGAAGGTATAATCCCTTCAGCCCAAAGGAATGAATTATAATTTGTCTGAACCAATCATAATAAATTCCATTCTCCTTCACCGGTGATTATCTAGGAGCTGACATGTTGCCCAGTTCTGGCCAATGAGATGTGAAGGGAATGTTTTCTGGGGGCTATTCTTATTAAAACTCAACCTCCTGAAGGAAGGTGATTTGCCTCTGCCCCTTTTCTTACTGCCTGAGATGCTAGCACTAGGATGTGTGGAATTCATCTTTCATCCATGAAAAGATTCCTTTCTTTCCACACCCTTGGTAAAGCAAGACAGAAAGAGCCTGGACCCTTGATGAAACCATTGAATTGGTGCACTTAACCTAGTATCACCTGCTTCCAGATTTTTAAATGTATCATTTAAGCCACCGTTAACTGATTTTTTTGGTAGTTGTTATATACAGCTGAAAGTATTCCCAACCAATATAACATATCTTTATAAAATTTCATAACAGTAAGAATTAATAAAAGATCTTAATGGTGTGTAGAGAGAGAAAAAATTACCTAAAAGAATAAGAATTCAATTGGCATCAGACTTCTTATCAGACAAACTGGGTGCTAGAAAGATCTTGCTAGAACAAGATCTTCAAAATTCTGAGGGTAAATAATTTTGAACCTAGTGAATTGATCAGGATCCTGGCTGGAAAGAGATGGCATGCCCAAAAGGGATTTTGAAAAGAGCTTAATGAAGTTATTCCTTTTCACAAATGCAAAGTAAAGAAAATTTATCTCATCTACTCTTTTGAGAAAGTTACTTAAGGATGTAACTTCAGCCAAATTAAAAAAAATAAATAAGGTATTAAAATTTTTAAAAAGAGAAAGAAATGGGAGAATGGAATATAGAAAATAGTGGAACTAATCAGTAATACCAGTGGAAAAAAATTCCAGGGTGATTCTAATCAGCAGGATTAGAAAGCAGTAAATCCAGATCATACCATAAATCAATAATCTCTGATAAGAATGTTTTTCAAGAAGTTTGAAATGCATTCCAAGCAATAGAATTAGAATGGAGATGTGACAGATATGGTAAAGAAGGGCTAATTTCTCTTCCAAACAAGCAGAGAGGCAAACAGAAACTCCAATAAAACAAATAAAACTACACAAGAAAATCATAATTCAAATATGAAGCAAGGTAAATATTCTCCTTTGAATGTCTCAGGGATCATGACATTGGAACCTTAGAGGAGAAATAACCATTGCCTGGTTAAATAAACACTATTTAACCAGGCAATGGACAATATTTAAATAGTCATAATAATGTAAATGTTGCTTATGGTTTTGATTATTTGAGTCAATCTGTAGTCAAAGAATTGAATGTTTATTTATGTACGTACATATTTTTAAGTCAGACATTTAGAAGTCACAATTTGTGGAAGTTGGATAATAAAACAGGGATTGTGTGTTAGGTCAGATTCCCTGGAAGCAGACGCTGAACTGGAGATTGACTGCAGGAGGTGTACTGGGGATGTATACTTGGGAATTACCTGTAAAGAAGTGAGGGAAGTCATTTGGGCAGAGAAAAAAAAAAAATGTCATTGCAACTCCGGCCTTAGCCAATTCCATGGGGAGCTCCGGATCTGAGATGGTCTTTTAGAATTGTTCCCAGTTGAGGCAAGGGGCCAGACTTTTGTTTCCCCATAATGACCAGTCATTGGATGTGGACAGAACCTTGGGCAAGGCAATTCCCTTTAGCCAAGGCTAGCTGTAGAAAGGGAAACAACTGTGAACCAACTTGCTCTGTAGCTAGGGGAACTGCTCCTGAAGGAGGCTCTCAGCATCACAATATCAATACAATCCATCCTTTGAGCTGCTCAGATTGATTTGCTTCTTATAATAAGTTTCTCCCATCTGAGAACAGTTTCTCCAGGACTCTGGTTAAAAGTTAGTGGGTATCTTAATTTTCCAGGGCCACTATCACAAATACCACAAACTGGTTTGGCTTAAGCAACAGGAATTTATTGGCTCACAGTTTTGAGGCTAGAAGTCCAAAATCTAGATATCAGCAAGGCTCAATTTCTCCCTAGAGACTATAGCATTCTGGTGCTGGCTGCCAGCAATCCTTGGAGTTTCTTGGTTTTCCCATCACATGGTGACATCTTCTCCTTTCCCTTCCGGGTTCTCACTGACTTCCGGCTTCTCCCTGTGTCCTTCTCCTTCTCCAGTAATCCAGATTAAGACCTATCCCACCCTGCTCCAGTTGGGAGGCATGTTAACTAAAAATAACATCTTCAAGAGGTCCTATTTACAATGGATTCACATCCAGAGAGATGTAGATTGGGATTAAGAACGTGTGTTTCTTAGGGTATGTAATTCAGCCTGTCACAGTGGAACTAATGGCAGACTCATGCTACACTCATCATCTCCATCTTCTACCACCAAGTCTAAATTCTCCTCTCCACCATTGAGCCCATCTGCTGGTCTTCCTGTGGGGTGACTGAGGATTCCAAGCCTTCGGTCACCATGAACTTCTCTGGCCACGATTGCTGCACTTTTCCATTTACCATCAAAATTGGGTAGGGAAGTACCGAGAGACCATCACCAAAGTGCCAAATGTATTTCCCGTGACCCCACTGCATAACCATCCTCCTGAGGATCAGAATCATTCCTCCTGAGGATCAGAATCATTCCTTCCACTAATACACTGACTCCTTTCCTTGTCTCATGATCTCTTAGCAAGAAATGTTCAAAATAATGGGGTGGCAACTGTCCCTTAAAGTTCAATGGTGCTTGTGCTGTGTCCCCTGGTGGAAACATTCTCCCCCTGGGAACTTGTACCTTAGATTCACAAAACCTAAAGCTGTGGAGACAGGAAGCATAAGTTCTCCCAAGAGGGTCACTGGGATTAATGGTAAGTAGGGCTTCTCCTACTTCTATCCCATGTTTCCCAGATGCATGTTTTCTACCTATTAGAGATATGGCACCTTATAATGGTCATTGATTTCAGGTGTAACTACCAGAAGAACTGGACAAAAATGGTTAAAATGGCTGTCTGATTGTACAAGTAGGGCTAGAGAATGAAGGGGAAAGGATCACCATTTTTCATCATGAACTACAAAATACTATTTGATTTTTTAAAAATCATGAGCATGTATTACTGAGATAACTTTTATTGTTATATTAGCTGACTTTTATCAGCTACTAAAGATCTGAAAGAGCAAGCATCCCTCATGGATGCTCTAGGTGCTTCAATCCCAATTCCTAGAAGCTTCCCAGCTGCCTTCAGGACCTGATGAAATGAAGAGCCAGCAAAAATGATAGCTGCCTTATATTTTTTGGTGCTTACTGTGTGCCAGGTTTTAAAGTGAAATACCTGCTTGTTTAACCTGCTCAATAGACCTATATTAGCTATGTAGCAGCATTTTGCCCATTCTTACAAATGAAAAAATTGTGGCCTAAGAATGTTAGGAGATTTTCCCAAGATCATACAGCTAGGAAGGGGCATGGAGTTTGATCTTGAAACCAGTTCTGTCTGTCCAAAGACTGCTTTTAAAAACTGGATGCTTTTCACATTATACTAATGTGAGAATGTTCTAAGATAGCAGGTTTTCTGTCCAGATAGTATCTTAGAAGTCAGTGTAGATTTCACGAATGACTCCAGCATTTGAACAGCTCCAGTTGCCATACCTGAGGTCACCTCCACTTTGCCCCTCCCTGAGACACCCCCTACCTTTAGGAACTTAATTCTGAGATACAAGGATATGAAAAACACCTTGAAATTTGGCTGTTGCCCAGACAAGGAAGAAAGTGATCCTGGTTGGAAGCAATCAGTAGACCTTGGGGGAAACCTGGAGTGGGGAAGTGGGAAGTTTGACAGAGCAGCTATTGAACCCCCCTCTTCTGTGCCAGACACTGTACCACTCATTACACATCTTTGTTGATGAGACAATGGTTCTTATATGTTCTTCTTCCCATGCCATGGTTGTTTTCTTCACAGATTACAAGATCTAACATTATTTGTTTACAAATTTAGCATCTATGCCCCACCTTTTCTCCACTAGTAGTAGTCTCCATTGAGGACAAAGACTTTGACTTTTTTGTATATCTGCATTCCCAGTGCCTATTATCCTGTCTGACACAATTGGTAACTACCTTTGTTGAATGAATGAATGGATGGATGGATGAATGAATGAATGAATGAATGAATGAATGAACAACTGAACTAACAAATGGCAAAGCAAGTATTTAGGGAGGTGCCCAGAACCTGTGCCTGGCCCTGCATTTAAGGATTCTTACAGGTCCATGAGGATGGAAGACTGGAAAATAAAGACCTTTTATGCATTTCTTGGCACAACGAAAGTCTGAGATTTGAGGAAGGGAGGGGCCCTGAATAATTACTAAGGTGGAATTTCCTGCCAACCTGGCAAGAAAGGGATTAGAATTAGATTAAGGGGGAAAAGAAAGTCATATCAAGTGCCCATCTAGGTTTGTCTCCTCACTTAATACTTTGAGACTGAGGCAGGTGGTATTTTCCCCATTTGATATACAAGAAAATTGAGGCTCAGAGAGATTAAATAAGTTGCCCAAGGTCATAGTTAATGAGTGGTAGAGCTGGGCCTGGAACATCTGTCTGACTCCAAATCCCAATGCCTCTCACCTAACACTCCGGTAAGTTCCATTCTGGATTCCAACTTCAATATTGTTTAAAAATAGGCTTCTGTGGGCACCCTGGGAATGTCTTACAAAGATAACATTGTTTTGCCAGGAAAATGGGATTTGAAATATTGAGCTTTTGAAAATCTTTTGGCACCTAATGCACAATGGCTGGTATAAAGCTTGGCAAAGCTGGTTCTGCTGCATCCTGAGATCTGGCTCAAGATCCTATGCCCTCTGACTTGTGTCTGGTGGAATTGAAAGGTAAGGAAAGCAGAGAACACAGAGTTCTTTGATTTGACTACATTATTAAGGCATGCAGCATTGAGCCCCTGTCCCGTTGGTGAGCTATATAAATGGTCACTCAATCAAGAACACAAAGTAGATACACGGGGAAGATACACAGAGAATCCTGCAGCCCTAGGAAGAGAGATGAGCCTGATAGTCTACAGCTGACGTTATAAAGAGACCAGAACAGCTGAGCCCAGAAAGAAACAAGTCCCAGAGGAAGAGAGATGAGCCCTATGTCCACCTACAGCTGAGATCAGAAGAAGCTGGGACCCATGGAGCCTTGAGTGAGTAAGTACCTCTTATGGTACCTTGATGTTTGGCAGTTTGATATAGTTATGAATTCTAAAAATAGATATTGGATTATGCTTGTAAACTGGTCTGTTCATCTGAGCATGATTAAGTTATGATTAGGGGACTGAGCCATGTCAGTAGGGCGTTGAGCCCCGCCCCTTGGTGGGAGGGTAATCAAAGATAAAAGACATGGCAAAGGACAGAGTTGGAGGAGTTTTTGATGTTGGAGTTCTAACACTGAGTTTTAATGCTGGAGCCCCGGGAAGTGAACACACAGGAGCTTGGTCTTGAGGAAAGAGAGAAGGCCCCAGGAGGAGAAACAAGCTGTTTGCCTGATAGTCTACAGCTGACCTTGTGGAGCGAGGCAAAACCTAGAAAGCCTCACAGCCTACAGCTGACCTTGGGGAGACAGCAGAGGAGCTGAGCCCAGAGGCAAGCAAGCCTCCAGAAGAGAGGAACCCAGGAAGCCTGAACCTTCCCAGATGTCGGCAGCCATCTTGCTCCAACACGTGGCTATAGCCTTTGGTGAAGGAAGTAACTTCTACTTTATGGCCTGGTAACTGTAAGCTTCTATCCCCAATAAATACCCTTTATAAAAACCAACCAATTATTGGTATTTTACATCAGCACCCCTTTGGCTGACTAATACAATGGGGGACAAACTGGGGGCCCCGATGACCATGATAATAGTCCTTCATGCAAACTAGAAGACATGGACAGCAGGAGATAGCAAGGAAACCCAGCAAAGACTCATAGACATCCTCTCCTGCAAGGTTTCTTCTGAAGACCTAGGACCACCACCCCAAAGATGTGCCCCTATAGGTATTTAAGGCCCTACCCACAATATTGGTTTTTAGCCGCTTGACTATGATGTGTTTAGATGTGGTTTTCTTTGTATTTCTGCTTAAAGTTCCTGAGATTCTTAAATTAGTAACTTTGCTCTTTCATTAAATTTGGGTAGTCTTCTGTCTTTTGTTATTTAAATATTTTTCTGCCCCATTCTCCCTCCCTCTCTCTCTCGTTCTCTCCTCCTTCTCCAA
>PVKH010017268.1:0-15468 GCA_004027955.1 Chaetophractus vellerosus | reverse complement strand
CCCCGCTTGTGGGCGGCTTCTGCTTCCATCACGGCCGGCTTTTTCAGTTCGCGGGTGGCTGGCTGTGCTCGATTTGCAGGCGACCTGCCCTGCCCGTGGCGGCTTTTGCCTGTCCATGGCAGCTTTTTGCCCTGCCCACGGCGGCTCCGGCCCACCCATGGCGGCTTGCCATTCTCAAGGCGGTCTGCCCGCTAGGAGAAGTCCCCGGGAACCGAACCCAGGGCCTCCCATGTGGTTTCCCAGCGAGCTCTTTATCCACTGAGCTATCTAGCCGGGCCCATTTTCCTTCTTCTTAAGTCTGCTTTGTTGGAAATTAGTATAACTACTCCAACTTTCTTTTGATTTCTGTTAGCAAGATATAGCTTTCTCATTCCTTTATTTTTAACCTATCTGAATATTTAATTTAAAGTGAGTACCTTTTAGGCAACATATAATTGGGTATTGTTTCCTTTTTAAGCACTCTAAAAATCTGTTTTTAATTGGTATAGACTATACCGAAGAAAAAAATTGCACCTGACAATGTTAAACAGAAAAGGATGACTTTATTCAGGGGCTGTTTTAGCAGGTGAGAAAACAGAAGCCAAGTCTGAACTCAACTCCTTGGAAACAAAGGACAGAAAGCTTTATAAGAGCTGGAGTGCGTTGGTTTAAAAAAAAGCACTAGAGGATGATAAGGGTTTAATCATTGGTTTGGGTGAACAATTTATTGAGGTCACAACAAAACTATGATGAGATATTTTCTTACACCTACTACAGTAGCTACTATTAAAAAAAAAAAAAACTACCAGTGTTGCAGAGGGTGTGGATTAATAGTAGCACTCATACGCTGCTGATAGTAGTATAGAATGGTGCAGCCACTGTAGAAGACAGTTGGTGCAGGGTGTTGGTGCTGGGGGAGTGTGAGGGGAAGGGTGTACCTGGGGCATGGACTATCAATGTGTTCATGTTGTCATATGGTATCAATGTGTTCATGTTGTCATATGGTATTTATTCAGTGGGTGGAGACTCACACAATAACCAACAAAATGTTAAGCTCCTATCCTGGGGAGTCCTGCTACATGCTCTAATAGAGTGGTAAGAGCCTCTAGAGTATATAGGCAGTGCCTAATAAAAGAAAACAGAACAGTATGCCAAGCCAATATTAATGCTTGTATTATGAACCTTTTTCTTATAAAATTGAAACTTAGCCTAATAGTATCTATTGCCTAAGAGTTACCTTCTGAAAACCTTCTTGTTATTCATATGTATCCTCACTCTAAGCCAAATCCATCAGATAAACTCATCACCTTTCCCCTGGTGTGGGACATGACTCCCAGGAATGAGCCTTCCTGGCACCAAGGAATTAATACCAAGTGCCAACCAGTGATGCATTTGGAAAAAGACCTTAATATAAAGGGGGAAATATTAAATACAAAAGATATTCTACAGCCAATGACTTCAAAGTGTGTTGGGAGGTCATTCCAGAGGTTGCATTTATGCACATTTCAGGTGGATCTCACTAACTGCTGAAGTAAACAAAGCCTTAAACGGGGTGCTCCTGAAGGCTCTAGAGTAATCTGTACACTATAGGCAACACATACAATCTTGTGAAATGAGCACATTGTTGTTGGGTCTTACCTTAGAATATATGATATCCTATTTCCCCAGTGTAACAGAGTTAGACTCATTTATAATTTCCCTACACAAGATTCTTTGACCTCTTTTATTTGAACCTATAATTAGCACTATACCTGTTAAATATATACCAGAGACTTAAATCTTTGGTCTTCATTTGCTGGTTGAACTCTGAATCTCAGCACAGTTGTTATTCAGAATGTTTTCTTTTGCAGTAATTAGGTCACCTGGAGAGGGTACGAGCATGATATAGACAAAGAGAGAGATAAGTAGCTCTCTAGTGGATGTCACTCAGGTGCCTGGATAGTGTAAGGACCAATGTGAGAAAGAGAACAAGCACCTGGTATCAGTACAAGCCTGTTTAAAGTTTAATGAAGCTTAGGGAATTCAAGACCATCCAAGCAGTCATTAAGGCAGCCTTGGTCAACCATTTACATTTAAAGTGATTATTGATATACTTAGATTGATAGCTTTTAATTTTTTCAGTTTTTTTTTATTACACTTGTTCTTTGTTTCTTTTCTTCCCTCTATTTCTGCCTTCACAGGTTTTAAGTGAGCATTTTGTATGATTGCATTTTATCTATCTCATATCAATTTTATGTCTTTAAAAAATTGTGTTTGCATTTGCAATATATATTTTTAATTAACCTAAATTCACCTTCAAATAACATTAATCCACTTCGAAGGCAGCACAGGTACCTTATCACAGAATCTCAAATTCCTCCCCCCAGTCTTTTATGGCATTGCTGTCATTCATTTCACTTTTCTGTATGCTATAATCTCCTAATCACTCCTGCTATTATTACTTTAACAGATAATTATCTTTTAGGTAAATTTAAAGTAAGAAAATGAGAAGTTTTAATTTTATCTTCATTTATTTGCTCCCTAACAATTTTTATATAAATAAAATTTTTTTGATTATTCATATTTATTATGGCTGAAAAACTTTTTAATGTTTCTTACTGGATAGGTCTGATGACAATTCCCACAGATTTTGTTTGTTAGGGAGAGATTCTCCTCCACTTTGGAAGTTTATTTTAAAAGGAATAATATTTAAAGCATATTTTGTTATCTTTGTCATCTTAACATTCTCCTTCTCCCTTCTCTAAGTATCAAATTTATATTTATTTTCCCCTTCATTATATCTTTCTGTTTTATATATAACTGTAATCGTTGATACTTAATACTTGAAACTTATGGTTGACCAATGACTGCTTTCCCTATAAAAGTCTCTATACTCTTGAAGAATCATAGATACTGATCCTATGTTGTGTTATATGCAGAATTCTCATAGTGTTACTTCCTTGATCAAATCTTCAAAGAACACTTCTTGCTTTAAAAAAAAAACCACTTAGTCTGTTTAATTCTTTTAGTCTAATTCCAAATTAGCTCTTTAAATTCGTTTTCTTCCATATGTTTTTATTATTCCATGCAGGAGTCAGACTAGCTTAGACACCAATTAGAGAGCACATTCTGTATTTTCTGTCCCTATAATTGGCTTGTACTCCATCTAGAATATTCTGCTTTTAATCTATCTCTGCTTAATTCCCATCTACTCATAAGACCCAGCTCAAATTTCATCTAACAATGTATGGACTGATCCTCTTAGTTGGCAGTGATTAGTGATTTCACCATCTTCTAAATTTTTAGAGTTTTTTAAAACTATTTCTTTAATAGGAGAGTCAATTTCATTCTCAAGAAATGATTTAAGAAATATTAAATTGTAACTCAAGAAAGTTTTTTTATTGATAAAGATAAGGTAAAATGGTGAATGAAGAAAACATAAGAAAATATAATCTAGATACATTGCTTTCTGATCTAACTATAGACAGTGATAAATTTGGGTGGTATGGAAAATGTATGTTTAATGTTTACTTCAGATAATCTTAATTAAGTATTAAAAGTGTTGAGTTCTTGACAGGGGCCACGTCACATTCTGTCCACAACTACACTTTACAAGAAATATCTATAATTTAGATATTACTTTTATTAAGCTTCTGCTTTTCCTCCAGGCCAGGACAAGTCTGTGCTCTGACGGGTTGTTTAGATGGGCAAGCTGTGCTTTACCTGTGAGAATATTATTTACTATGGTCACCCTTAAGATAGCTAGGATAAAAATAATCATTTAACAAATTGATAGGTTGCCTGAACAAATCTAAATCCTGTGTGTTTAGACCCATTTTGTTTATTTCCTTTATTTTCCCCTAAATTCTAAAATATAGCTTTATAAACCAGAATCCCTGCTTAATTCTCAATCCATCTCCACAAATTCCATCATGTATTTTATTGACATCTTATGAAAATTATGTTGTGAAATGAACATTATTTTGAGCAAATGCTGAGAAAATAAAAATATGATAGTTATCCATATGGTGAAAAATAGCTTAAAGGACATTCTATGTAACATTCCCATGGGTTCTTTTCCTCACAGAAAGGAAAACAAAACTATGCCGCTGTACTGAACTCATTTTTGATGAGATTCCTAAGGGTATTTTTTCTTCCTGGAACATATCTGTAACTGCTCTTGCCTTTGGCAAATACAGTACAAATGCAGGGACACTTTGCATATAGTGTGAAAACAGGTGCTAATACCTTCAAAATGGTTCGTCAACCTTCTGGAACCCCTGAAGATTTATTTCTCTTGATAGTTCATTAAATAAAGCTTTTTGAACTGGTAAACTTGCCTGTCTCTGGAGTGCTTTACAACATGCTTTAAAAATTCTTTGATTGCATTTTAAAACTGTATTTGAAGAATAGAGAAAAATAAGCCAGTAAAAATGAAAATGAACCAAACTTCTTTGAGATTAATTGGGAAATACGGATAGCACAATAAGAACAAAACTTGAGGTACCATTGACCAAAAAGATTAAGAGCACAATTGTGAGTCAGTAAGTAATTATTTTGCAATTACAAAGATGTAAGTGTCTTTTAATGATTGCTAGCTGAATCAAAGACATAGCATTCACACACCATCTGCAATATATAATGATCCCATGGCCCATTATTGAAAGATGTTTGTACCTACACAAACAAATACACACACACAGACAGTGGTTCAGAAAGTATAAACAGTTCAGAGTATAAAGAGAAAAATATCTTGTATGATTAGAAAGTACTGTTGATTCTTCTGGGTCCATTTAGAGAAATGATCAAATGTTCAAAAAGAAAAATAAGCAAAATTTATTTAACTGAGTTTTATCTTCGTCATGAAGCCAGATGTTTAAGTTGGATATTTTCTAACTTTTTTTTTCTTTCCTGCAACAAATGAGTGAGAATAGCTCTTGAGGGAACTCCATTTCCAAAGTGCATTCATTAGGGCTTTACTCAAGTGCAAGGAAAGAAGATGAAGTGACAAGTCAATTTAACTATAATATAGATTTGGAAGGATTTTTACCACTTTGTGTAATTATAAAGTCTATTTTGCCAATGTTCAATCTATTGCTAACCCTAGAAAGTTCTTGATCACATATTTTTTTTAAAAAAAAGAACAATATTTTTAGGCTTACAAATTTTGAAGGCCCAATTTTGAATCTATGAACTTTAAGGATATTTATGCTCAAAGCCAAAATCTGATGTAAACCATGAAAGAAAGAGTGAAAGACTATATTCACTCATCAATGTGGTTGAGCAAAACACTGCTTCTCACTCTATCTTCATCAAAAACTAGCTGACTTCTGTTTGGAAAGTTGTTTAGCCTATCAGTTTTTTCTCTACATATGTAAAATGGAATTATTAATGTTGAATTTATAGAATTGATATGATGAGTAAACGAAATAAGTACAGAGACTTGGCCTCTGTCTGGATAGATGCTCAATAAATTTCAGTCCCTTTCCCCTACTTTTGGAAACCTAGACACTTAATAACAAGATTTCCTCCACTTCAATCTCTCATCAGTATGTTCACATTTCGCTATTAAACAAAATAGCTTTGCCTCCATAGTCTTAACCCCTGTAATTTCCCTCTATGACCACAAAGTTCTGTACTTTGTTTCTTTTATTTCCACTGAAACTTCCCTTCTGTTATTGATTTATTAAATCATATTTTTACTTTACAAACAGTGTCAGGCAACAATTAGTAAGTGCCAAGCAGTGGGCAAGAATTGACAAACATAAAAGAAAATTAAAACATCTCAGTTCCTGAATTAGATGAGCTCACAATTCATTTAAACATAACAACTTAAACATCTTAATAAAGATAAAACTGTGAAATTTTATTATCATCTTCCCACTTTTATACGCACAGGTATTCCTGATAAGGCACACACAAATTCAACCAATTTCTTAGCATCTCAAATCTTCCATATCCAGTCTTTTAAAATATTCCTTCTTCAGTCTCATTGAAACAACATCCACATCCCCCTCTCTTCATTTGCCTAGTCATTTAACTCACCCCAGTTTATTTTATCCTTTCTGATTTTTCACTTTAATGATACTTTCATTAGAAACTGCAATCCCCTCATTCTTCTGGGTGAACCTTGTGATTCAAGATGGTAATATTTGTATCATGCTGAGGATATGTTTACTTTCCCAGGCATTACATGACCATTTTTTAAACAAATATTTATTTAGCACTTATTACAATCAGACCTTGTATAAAGGTAAACAAGGCAGGCTGTTTTACTGGTTATGTTGGAAATATTGCTTAATCTGCCTAAACTTTAGTTTTCTCAGTTTTAATATGGGACTAAGAATATATGCACTCCTTAGTTTTCATGTGTTTAAAGCAGGAATGGATGTAAAATACCTGGCATATTGTGAGATTTGAAATTTTTTAAATCTAAATTCTTCAACCCTAGAAGCAGCATCTCCATCTTGAAATATATGTTCTAATGAGAAATCGTTAAAGGTCTACAATTCCTCTTTATTTAAATGTCTACTGTCCACCCACTTACCCACTTTTTTCGCCTATTAATAAATAATGAAAGATATGATCATGCACAGTTTAATCATCTAGCATTTGGACACTTTGGTACATTTTCAAGAGGAACAATTTCTAAGAAGAGAATGTAAAGTAACAGGAATACTAGTATTCTAGGGGTTTGGCATTCCTCCCAGAAGAGCTACAAATAAACACCTGGTCACTTACTAGTTCAGAACCCAGTAGATTTAAATAGAATTCTGTTTAGGTTTTAGAATTGTGACATATGTTGATCCCAATGAGAGTCTCTGCATGAAAGGAATGTTAGCAGAATTTCAACATGGTGTTATCAGTATAACATGCCATTTTGTGGTAAATATGCTGTAAATATGTTATAAAACCTATTGGAAAAGATTTAGCAAACTGTATTTTAATTTCCTGAGGCTAACCATTTTGCATTTAGGACTCAATAATACCTAACATATTTGTGAAATTCATGATCAGATTTTATATACTATTATATATAATATTATATATGTTTATTTCATAATACTATTTTTGTCCTTTCAAAAATTGACCAAATATCAAAACTGATTTGCAAATGAATGTGGTTTGAAATGTATTTGAAATGAAAATTTTCAATGAATAACCAATAAATTTTTCTATATCTTTTTCAAGTGTTTAACAGTTAGTTTGATATTTGTTAAACTGTATTTTTGAAATAGAAAATGACATAGAGTTTTTTTTAAAGAAAGTTCATCCCTGAGGGCTCCAATATTTAACTGTCTTATATATACTTTAATATACAGAATGAGAATCAACAAAAAAGCATAAAATGCATCCATATCTCAATGCCTAGGGCACAGGTAGCTAAACTGACTGCTTCACCCCTCACATAGGATTTCCTCTCCCATTCAAGAGGGGAAGAATATGTAGTAGGGAGAAATATGGAGGAAAATGAGAAAAAGAGAAGGAACACAAAACTTGAGAGAAAGCTTAGACTACTCTTTATAATGTTTTCCCTCATCTTGACCACATTTTAAAACAAAGAAAAAGACAAAATTACAACCATTGCTCCATCAAACCTAAATATGACCTACTATGCTCAAGACATTTTGTTTGGTAATATGGTGAATACATGGTAATAAATATGTCCCATGCCCTCAGAGATGACAAACTTATTTGTTTTAAATGTATGTGAGATATGGAGAGGGCCTAATATAAATTCTAGCTGTGGTTACTGATTTCTTGCTGATGTTTTTTTCTTTCTCAATAGGAAAGCTCCTTGTTTGCATTGTCATGAAGAAGAGTAGGCTTCTAGGGATGAGTGTGGTGTCACCTTCCTCTCTGGGAATCCATGGCAGTGCAAATCATATACCATTTCTTTATAGGTGTAGTCCAGTCAGCCTAACATGGTATTAAGTTGAATGACCTCTTGAGATCCCTTAAATAACAATATTGTAACTCTTCTAAGTTTTAAAATAATAAGGAAAAATATTTTTTATAAAATCTATAACTTGTGTAGCTTCCATATTATCAGGTGGTGTTTTAGTTTCCTAAGCTGGTCAAGCAAATACCATGAAATGGGTCAGGTTAAGCAATGGAGGTTTACTCACTCATGGATTGGGGGAAAAAAGTGCAAATCAAGACTTCATCAAAGCAATGCTTTCTTCCTGAATAGTGTGGCATTTTGGGGCTGACTGCTGGCCATCTTTTGTTCTTAGCTTGTGATGTGGCAAGGGCATAATGGCATCTGCTGGTCTTTCCCTTCTCTTCCAGGTTTCACTGATATTTGGCTTCTTTCTTCCTTTGGCTTTCTTTCTTTCTCCTTGATTTTCATTCATCTTATAAAGAACTCCAGTAATAGGGTTAAGATCCTTGATTGAGGTGGTTCACACCTTAACTGAAGTAACCTTGTTAAATGACCCTACTTACAATGGGTTCACACCTGCAGAAATGGATTAGGTTTAAGAACATGGTTTTCTGGGGTATATACAGCTTCAAACCACCACAGAGGGCAAGGGAGACCAAACATAATTAAGGAAATAATAATTTTTGTGTCAATTCAAAAAATGCAGATAGTTTAACTGGTTCCTCTTTGGAAAGCAAATTATCCTTCATAGAATGTGCTGGCAATACCGATATGGTTAGTAGATAACTTTATTTTTGAGCTTTTGCTACTGCTCAGTTAAAATATATTTTAAAGCAGATATTTATAAAGGAAAGTCTAGCAATTTAGCTAAGATATCATGAGGTAAAGATGGAAGAAGGCATTATTATAAAACATGAAGAGTTTAACCTCACAACAACCTTAGGAAGTAGCTACAGATATCATCAGTTACAGATGAAGAAACTGAAATGGATGACTTTTAGAGAGAATTTTCATTCCAATTATTATAGGAACACAATGAATAAGCAATTCTTTACAAAAAAAAACCTAATCAAATGAAGGCAGATATCTTAAGTTTAATTCTATACATTATGAGGAGTAGGAGGGGAAGAATGTAAACTTCTTGTTCTGATATTTTAATGTTATTCACCTTTAACTGCAAGGCTTTTCTGTTATATCACTATTTACAAATGCCATACAATGGGTTGCCTTACATAATGGGATTTTTATAGGCTCATGGTTTTGAAACTAGGAGAAGTGAAAAAAATGTAGCATCAGTAAGGCAATTATTTTCTTTCCAAACATTGTGCCTTTCCAGAGCTGGCTGCCAGTGATCCATGGTCCTTGTCTTTTCTGTGACAAGGAAATGCACATGGTGGCATTTTCTACTTTCTTTTCTGGGTTCTGTTGACGTACAGCTTCTGGCTGCTCCCAGTGAATTCTCCTTCCATATTCTCTTTCCTTTGTTCATAATGATGTCAGCCATATTGGATTAAGGCCCACCCTCATTCAATCTGGTCACACTTTAATAACATCTTCAAAGCTCCCATTTACAAATGGGCTCACACCCACAGGGATTGGACCTGTACATACATTTTATGGGGGACATGTTTGAATCCCAACAACATTTAAGTCGTAAAATAAATGGTGGCCAAATCCTTACCCTGATCAATTAGAGATGAATATGCTTCTGGTAAAAATAACCAACTCCAGCCTCTGCACCACTCTCATCAAGAGCTCTGTGTGCACTGGAAAAACAAACCTTCCCTTTTCCTCAACCCCACTCAGAACAGACTGATGGGATTATTGAGAAGGCCACCACTCTGTACCAGCATACCCCAAAACTTCCTGCCTATCTGAGCCAAAGTGCTTTTGAAAATTATTCATTTAGGGGCCTGTTAGAAAAGTGAAAACAATATTAATAGACAAATGAAAAGAGAAAATAAAATGTGTTAATAATCATATTAACAAAGTTTTTTCTTACATTCATTTTTACTTTATTGATTAATTGCTCTCCTTAACTTTCATAATTTAGTTTCCTTTCCCAGTATGCTATGCAAAATGCTATATTGAAGGTCAGCGATTACCTTCTGAATACACATTTAACCTTTTGCCAGATCTCTTGATAGTTCTGAAATTTACTCTCTGACTCTTTTTGCACTTTACTCCTCTCTAGACATTTATTGCACAGAATTATCCTATTTCTAGTAATTTGTCTTTTTCTTTTTATATCCTCTCAATCAGAATCCCACTGACTTTATAAATTTTACCAATCTGTGTCTCTAACAATGTCTATCAGACCATTATATCTAGTCTTATACTCTTTCCCAAAGGCCCAATCACAAGTTGCAAATTCCAACTGGCTTCTAGAATCAATAAGAAAATATCCTAGAGTCATTTTATTTTCAATATATTTTTTAAAAGGGGATTTTCTGTGTCTGTGTGTGTATAGAAGTATAAATAGCTGGTGACTTTGGATAACCTGTCTCTCATACATGAATTCTCATATAGTGAATTGTATCACTCTACTTCTCATGATATGAACTTCAGATCATAGTAACCAAGATCTAAAGGGTCTAACATTAGACTGTTTCAAGTCCTGTATGTACTGTTTACAACTAATATGACCTAGCCTATGAAATAAAACCTCTCTAAATTATATTCTTTGCTGTAAAATAGGGGCAATAATAAGCACAGTGCCTGGCTTATTATCATTGTTGTTGTTTTATTTCTTCCTGTACCTTCATGTCTAATAAGTTGCCCAATTTATGAATAATACTTTGGCAATACCATTATTCCTTCCCTTGATTTATTCACATTAACTTGTTTTACCCTGTGTTATTTTTATTATTAAAAATATTTTATCACCCTCTTTCTACAAACCAAATTATTTATAGCTGCTAGATTAATGGACTTATGCTACGGTTTGACTTATATATTTTTCTTTGCTAATTATTTTTTATCATGTCCCCATTACCTCTCAAATTAAGTCAAAGGCTTCAGTTTGGAATTTGAAGCCTTCAAAAATATGTCCCAATATACTTTGTACAATTATTATCTCCCATCATTCTCTACAACCATTTATTGGTATAGTCAGACTACCTATGTTTCTACATATATATTTTGTGTTTCTTGCCTCTGTACCTTTCCTTTATTATTCTGCACCCCTCTTTTCTCTTAACATCCCTCCACATGTAGGTTTCTTTTGCCCCAATTTTTCTCATATGTATTAAATAGTGTCATATTAAGGTAACTGCTGTACAAGATATACACTAAAATCTGAGTGTTTGTAACACAATAGTTTATTTCTTGCTCATATAAATCCCCAAAAGGATGTTCCTGCTTGACAGAAGCTCCCCAATACAAGGTAGTTCAGGGACCCAGTTTCCTTCAATCGTGTGGCTCTGCACGTTGAATTCATGACCTCCAGAGTCAACTCGCTCATGTGCGTCAAGTCAGTGCCTAGAAGGAGAATGTGGAGAGTTTTATGGGACAGACTTTAAGTTGCACATATCAATTTTGCTCTCTATTGCCTACAACCCAGTTAGATGATTACACCTAACTTTAAAGAAGTTTGGGCAATGTCACCTGGCAGTGTGTCCAGGATGAAGAAAACAGTCTTGGTAAATAGTGAACAATCTCTGTCATGCTATATTTCTGAAAATATTTCAAAAATCTTTTTTTTTTTGATGGAGCCCTTCTCAAATGTCCCAGGAAGATATCATCTGAGATATACAATAAATAGATGGGAATATGGAAGAAATTTACATTTCTAAATTTTCAGGTAGTTACTATAAGACATCACTGATGAAAATTTCATCTCAAAATTGTTATTAAAGTAGTTCATAAAATGAATTTATGAATCCCCTTCATAGAAATAGGATGGGTTCTCATCTGAATAGAATACTATATGTAGTCATACCAGATGAAAAAGCGATGAGTTAATTAAACTCTCAAGA
The DNA here is from genome assembly GCA_004027955.1 of Chaetophractus vellerosus. Lineage (NCBI taxonomy): Eukaryota > Metazoa > Chordata > Mammalia > Cingulata > Chlamyphoridae > Chaetophractus > Chaetophractus vellerosus. The sequence goes on along the minus strand of PVKH010017268.1, from coordinate 3,648 downwards.
TCCCTTATGACCTTCTAATTCTAATGATTTAAATGTTTTTGAAAAGCTGTTTTCAGGTATTATTTTATTTTCTACTGTGACAATGCACAAAACTTGTGTTAGGATTTTAAGTTTTCCAAATGTCAATGCAAATGGAATTTCCATGCAGATGCTTTAACCAATATACATTTTATTTTACTGAATCAAGGGGAACTAAATAAAATTTAAGTGCATACTCTCCCAGCCTATTTTTATGACAAAGTAATCCCTATTGCAATTTAATAATTAACATCATATTACCCAGGTTTGGAATTGTGCTATGAAAGCTAACTGCATTGCAAACGAATTCAGAAAATATTAAATATAATGGTCCTTTCTAGACAATGCTGTACTTGGTGTTTTCAGTAGCTTCATAGATAACTTTCCCCAGATGTTGCCAGGCAACACAAGCTCATAGAAAGAAATATCTTGTTCTTACATTAAACCTCCTTGGTAATACAATGAGACTCAGGATTTTTATCACCTGTTCAGATGGAATTACAAGTAAAAACTTCAGTCATAATTTCCAAAAAAAACCAATTTACAGATTTTTATTAAAAACTATCACAATGGCCTTAGTAGAGACATCCCAGATCAGAAGATTGCAATCACATTAATCATATTCATGTAGTCTGTACCAAAGGGCAAAACAGGAGACCACTGAAAGAACCTTTAAAATTGTATAAATAATTCATAGTACAAATGGGAAATTAATAGAAGACAAACTGATATAGTGGTCCTTTTGAAGAATTATCAGAACTATAGTTACAATTTAGGAGTACTGGTTGCTCAAATGTACATGGTCTGACAGATTTTTGAATTTGTGAAGAATGAAGTCAAGTCATTTATTATGGATAAATGAAATATAATATTTATTATACAAGGAAATTAATTACTTCCCCTTATTTGGACAATGGTAGTCACAAAAAATAACTGATATGTTTGGGGGGATATCTTCCAAAATTCCATAAAATATAATAATCTTTTTTAAAAATGATTTCTCACTATAATTAAAAATATAAAACTGTCCCTCTCTGTCTCTTTCTTTACATGTTTGCATAAAAATTTGTTCATAGGAAAACTTGAATAGCTTGTATGTTTTTCCATCTTTCTAGTTATATTAAAATGTTATATGGTCTCATTAGATAAAACCTGGAGAAGTAAATAGGGCAGTTGAGAGGAGAAAATGGGGCATTCATGAGCGTGAGTCAGGAAAATGAAAACATATCGTGTTGAATAGGATTATGAGTAGAGAATATTTTAAAAATATATTTATAACAACTTATATCTATGAAAATCCCTGGTGCGTTTAAGTACTTTACAAATATATTATTCAGATATCTGTTTGCTCATATCCTGCCTTTCATCTTTTCATATGTACATAATTTCAAATGCAAACATCTTTACTCCATGTGTACCTGTAAACTTATTGCTCTCAAATTATAACCAGCTCCATGTCATCTAGCTTTGCAGGGAACAGTTATATTCTCATTATTCAAATTTTCTGGTTCTAATAAATATCATACATAGATTGCTAATTTTCAAAGTAGATTACTGTAAAAAATAACTTGTATTTAAATGACATTAAGTAAAATCATAATGTTCATATTTAAGGTTTTAAAGTTTCACTTCATCATCATTTATTAAAAGCTTATAATATGCGTGACACTAAGTGTGTTTAAAACTACTATCCTTTTCATCATGAAATGTATTGTCTATTAGGGTTATATACAGTATGTTGATTCAAAAGATTGTGATAATGAAAAACAAATGCATACACAGCCCATGCTGGAAAAGATCCATTCTCTGAAGAGCTCTATCAAAATGGGATCCTTTATATTATTTTTTGTTTGTTTGTTTTTTTGTTTTTAGTTAGGCCAATAAAAAGAATTTATTTGGAAAATGGGGGAAGAACAGAGCTTGCTGAGAAATGGGAGAGAAAGACAGAAAGATTTGGTGTGGGCCCCTTTAGGCAGAGAAAGCATGCTCTGCCTTGTTTGATTAACTTTTAAACTGTTAATTATTCCACCCCCTTGTTAATGATAAGGGGATGGGGCCCATTGGTTATTAGTTATCCCACTTGTGGTGGGGGCCAATGGTGAGGCTTTTTTGGTATATCCGGGGCCAAGGGGAAGTCCCGGAAAGAGAAACTGGGGCCTCAAGGTTAAACTCAAGGTCCCAGTAACATCTTGCAGCCATGTTGTCTGCTGGCCATGCAGTCTGCCGGCCATGTTGTCTGTCGGCCATGTTGTGGGTCGTGTTCTCCTCTATTACCCTATATTAACTTGCTCAACTCCTCCCTCAGAGAGTTCACACCCTTATTCTTAAGGGGTGCTGAGGGGTAATGATCATTCTTCTGTAGTGACTTAAAAAATATGGAACGCTTTAAGAATTTGCATGCCATCCTTGCACAGGGCCACGCTAATCTTCTCTGTATTGTTCCAATTTTAGTATATGTGCTGCCGAAATGAACACCCTTTATATTATTGTAGACTCAAATAATGTCATGAGTCTTTCATGTCCTGAAAGCTCCATATTTTATAGTAGTCTTTGTGTTCTGTAGTTTTTTCTGTTTCATTTCCACCTTTTCACTACTTCCTTGGAGTTCAATGATTGGGCAGACATTTTTTCATTTTGCTTAGACATGTGTTTTAATTTTTCAACCTTAAAACAGGTATGAAATGACTTACTTTGCTGGTGAGACTATTGCAAAACTGACTTCTCAGGATTAATCCCCTAGCCTGCACGATTGTTATAGTTTAATACTCACATCCATATTTATTAGTTAGGGTTTGGAGTTTGTCCCCAGGACAAAGCTGGTGTCTCAGAGAAATCCCCAGAACCTTGGGTTTAGGGTAGGGGATTTATAGTGCTCCTGTTTGGAGCACTAAAGTAGTGACACCTTAACCATCCCCCAACTCAGAGCCATAGTCACTAGAAAAGGCCTTCAAGACCCAGGGCAGTTGAGTTTAATAAGATAGTGTCATCCCAACCTTGCTCATCTGGGCCTAACATAGAAGGACATTTTCCTCTTCTCTTTTCCCACTATTATCTTTGGTGAGTCAAAAGTTAAGAAAGGCCTTGAGGGGGATTGGAAGACACACAGCCTCCGTTGCTGCCTAGTTTCCAGGACTTGCAGAGGGAAATGAATGTGGTTAGAACCTTAGAGTAAGATGGTCTAAATGACCAGAGGCAAGGAATCCACATTATGGGTCACTGGGGTGGTGTTTTAAAGGAAAAGAAGGTTAAAAATTAATAAGCCAATGGAAGTCAGGAAATCTAGGGAGGTAACAACTTGGTTGAGCGGGGCAGTCTCCCAGAAGAAAAACAGGTCATATGAGAAAAAGTACTGGCAGGGGACAGGGACAGAGAGCCAGGTCCAGCCTTTCACTCTGAGTATTTAAATCCACTGCAGTTTTGCAATTGCACAGAGATGCAGGAGGAAACTTTCAGTAGAAAATTCCCTATTTTATTGAGTGGCTATCAAGATGCAATGTGCTTCAGGAGGTGTGACTGACTACAACCTTACTCTCCATTCCAAAATCTGTATTAGTCAGGATTCCCCAGAGAAACAGAACTGGCAGGATGTATATATATAAAGATATTTGTTGTAGGAATTGGCCCACATGA
>PVKH010017267.1:0-15466 GCA_004027955.1 Chaetophractus vellerosus | reverse complement strand
AGAAGTATGCTGACCAGAGAAGTTTGTGATTTCTCTGCTTTGGGGAAGGAAACAAATACTAAAGTATGCAGTAAGAGGAAAAACATATATCTGAAGACTCTGGTGATACTTCTAAATGATAAATGATGGATTGTGTTTTTGACAACTGATATATGAGAAAAAAGAAATTAAAATCAATGCAACCCAATCTACACGACCCTCTTTTATTTGTGTGATGTTATCAATGACTGAAATAAAGTGAAATAAAATATAATATGAACACTAATGACAAACTACATGTTGCAGTAGAATAAATCATATATTTTATTGACTTAAAGTTGCTGGTCAGTGGTAATCTTTACACTGCCTCTAGAATCTTTTTTATTTTTGTTACTTCGAGGAAAGAAAAATGATAGTAATAAGAGGAGATATGTTTTTCAAAAGTACCCAAGGAATTTATAGAAAATATACAACAAATAAGCATGCACCTACCTTATAATAACATGAATTTTACTTTCAAAATGCCAACTGCTGGATGAAGATAAACAAGCATGAAGATATATACCTATAAAGGCAAAAGATGATTTCAACAGATATTCTTTTATAGATATGTTCTTTATACTGGATGCTATTTACAGTGGCTTGAATAGTGGACCCCTGCCAATTCATGTCCATATGGAACCTTATAATGTGACCTTATTTGGAAAGAAATAGGGTCTTTATATATGTAATTAAGGTAAGGATTGAGATGAGACCATACCAGATTAGAGTACTCCCCATACCTAATAAAAGTGTCTAATCAAAGGCAGAAAAGCATTCACAGAAACAATAGAGGAGAAAATGAAGTGAATAAGGAAGATGAGATTGGAGTGAATTGTCTACAATCCAGTGAAATCCAGGAACCACCAAAAGCTAGAAGAAGAAAGGAATGATTCTCTCCTAGAGCCTTTGGATGCAGCATGATACTGCCAGCACCTTGATTTTGAACTTCTGGTATCCAGAACTATGAGAGAATAAATTTCTGTTGCTTTAAGCCACCAAATTTATGGTCATTTCTACAGTAACCATTGGAAACTGATAAAGTATTAGAAGAGAAGACATATTGATGCAATTGGTTTTTTAAAAAGGTGTAAGTCTCATATTAAAAGAAATTCACGTGGAAAAGGACATAGAAATTGTTTCAGAGAAGGATATTAAAAATCAGATATTAAAACCAAAAGGGGAAAATACCCCTGAAATTAAAAAAACAAAAGAACAAATTCACCCTTAAAATATCTAGATAAATTTAAAGAAATCCTCTGCATTACAATACTATGATACAAGAAATTGTCCTTTCTATATTTTGGTGAAAAAAAATTAATACTTCTTCTTCATCAATGACCGTAACTAAAGAATAGCAAGGATACCTTTTACCCATTTAATATTAACCATGAGTTAATAAAATATGCGTTCTGTGGATTGACAGGTGTAGCAAGGACTAGTGATACCAGAGATGTACGAAAGAAAAGCTTGTTACTACTCACAGGTCCTAGAACAGAGCAGTGGCCTGCCTCGCAGGGTTACTTGGAGAAACATGTCAGGAGTGCAGCCTCTAGCAAGTAGGTGTGGAGCAAAAAGGTTACAGTGAACTTAGAGACTAAACTTTAATACTGTTGTAGGGGTGGAACAGTAGCAGCTGTTCAAGCAACAGTGGGGACTGGGGAGTTTGTATTTGATATTTGTGAGGTGGCAAACCTGGGTAGGATGCTGGAAGGAGAGGGAGAAACTGTTCATCTTGGATAAGCAGCTGTCAGGGACGGTCACCGAAAGACTTAATGTTAGGGCCTGACTTTTATAAGGAGGGATGGGTATTAACAATTAGATAAATATAGTATATCAGTTAAGATTAAATTTGGCCACATAAAACTCAAAATTCCAAAATAATAATAGGCTCAAGTAGTCAGAAATATTTCTCACTCTTATGTAAAAGATACCTGAAAATAGGGAGCCTAGAGACAGTCTTGTGGTTCTTAGGTCACCACAGATCCAGGCTTTGATCTTTCAATTCACCAAGCTCTGAAAGGAGCATTTATTCTCAAAGGCGCCTTGCAATCTAAGAGAGCTGCTGTAGTTAGAACCATCATAGCTAATATTCATTCACACAAAGAGAAGAGGAAGAAGAAAGGATTGCAAATTCATTTTAATGAGTCTTACCAGAAGGCCCATATAACATTCCAATGCATTTCTCATTGGCCTGAATTTAATTACAAGGCCACAACTAAATACAATGGACAAAACTAAATCCTAGAAGGGAAAGGAATACACGAGTATTGTGAGGCAACCAGGATTTTCAACCACAGTTAAATCCATGACTAGTAAGTAGAAATTAAGGCATCTCTTAATGTAGCTGTAAATAAGGATAAGCTTGAAATCATTGTAGGGCTAGAAGGAAATCTAAACCAATATACAAAGGAGGGAAAGGAAGCCAAAACCAAATAGAACCCTGGAAAGGAATTTTAAAGAAACCAATAACAGAGTAGAAAATACAAGTCCTATTTTCAAAATCATTTCAGAGGTATAAAGAATGAAAAAAACTTTGTTTTAATCACAGAGGGGAAAAGAGAATAATAAAATAAGATGGCATTTCTGTCATTAGCATTTTATAAATAATATTCTCCAAATAGTTGGTTGGTCATTCAATAGTTTGAAAAGCATTTGTATTCAAATTACTATGAAAAATGAATTAAAAGAAAGAAAGAAAAAAAAAACCTATTTACTCCCAATAATGAAAATAACAGAGATTATATTGGATGAGAGAAGTCAATGAGTTTTGGAAAATGGAAAGCAGTTAGGTGTGTTGTAACAATCTTAAAATAGAAACAATTATAATCTAGGTTCTTGTAGAGAATGACCAAAAGAAACAAGATAATTTGCTTTGCCAAATCCCAGAAAGGTTTACAAGTTATGGGGTGAAGAAAAGCATGGTTGCAGGCAATCCATTAAATTGGATCCATTCGTACTATAAATCCACAACAAGGAGCAAGGTAAATTTGGGCTAGCTGTGCAAGTATGAGTTCCTGCTCGTGGTGATACGCCAACAAGTTAATAAGCTTTCCTTCACCACTAATAATAATGTACTAAAATAAAGATTTATCATGATCTCAACTTGAACTTGTAAATATTTGGTTAGTTTTGATAATGCAATTCCATTGGAATGATACCCCACACTAGAGCTTAGCACTATGCTGGAAAAAGATAATTTATAAATACTTTCTAAAAACATCCTTAAGATTATTTTCTCATAGATAAATGTATGTGTATGCATGTGTTTTAGTGTGAGGATTTCTGTGTGCATATACACATATATACAAACACATATTAAATATACATTTGTCTCATTAGCCATTAGGGAAAGGCAAATAAAAACCATGAGATACCACTTCACACCCAGAGAATGGTTATTATTCAAAAAACAAAAAAAGGGAAAATAACAAGTGTTGGAAAGGAGGTAGAGAAATTGAAACTTTAGTGCATTGTTGGTGGGAATGTAAAATGGTGCAGGCATTGTGGGCAGAAATATTTCCGTTCCTCAAAAAGTTAAAGTTACAATTACCATTTGACCCATCACACCCACTTCTTAGGATGTACCCAAAGAGACTGAAAATAGGGTCACGAAAAGATACTTGTATGTCAGTCTTTATAGCAGCATTATTCACAATATTGAAAAGCTGGAAACAAGCCAAGTGTCCATCAACAAATAAATGGATAAACAAAATGTTGTACATACACACAATGGAATATTATTAGGCCACTAGAAGTTATACCATATGCTGCAACATGGAAGAACCTTGAAAGCATTATGCTCAGTGAAATAAGTAAGGTGCATGACAAAAATTCTATGATATCACTTGTAATAGATGGGTAGAAACAGTAAATTTGCAGAGTTAGAAAGCGTGTTAGAAGTTACTGAGGGAGGAGAGGATGGGGCAGGGGGAAGAGGGAAGTGTTTGGGAAAAAACATGTATATATCTGTGAATATCCAAAAAATATTATAGTATTATATATTTGCATGCATGCATCTGTCTCTGTGTTTGTGAATTCAGATCTCAAGGGGTTTCTGCTGCCACTGACTCTCTCAATTCAGAGGAAGGATTCTACAATTATATTAAAAAATAATACAAATTGATGAGTGAGTCCTAAAAGAACAGCAAGAGAGAAATGTCTGATTAATAAAATAAAATAACTGAGTTATCACTTTTTAGTTAGGAATAGCTGATAGGCAGTTAGTTCATAAATCAACCATCAGATGCTTAAAAAGTACCTACTTTTCAGACAGTGCTTCCAATGCTGTGATGATTAGAAAAAAACATAAAAAGGAACTCTGTCCATATAGAACAGTCTAACTAGAATCCAGATGTGGTGTGATCTGTGATGTATCTTAGTAAATTTTAAGTTTGGTATTAAATAAAATTATAATGTCCCAGTCATTTATGTTGCTGTGTTATATGCTGTGTTTTTTAATTCATTATCATTATTTGAAGACTCAAACCTCCACCATTTTTATAACAACTTATTTATAACTCAGTTTTTAAAATGACACTTAAACCATCCTTTCCTCTAACTACTCTGAAATCCACTCATGTATTGATCTGGGCTATGAGAGACCCAGATACCTGGACAGTTTTCACTGGTGTCCTGAATTTCACTTTGCCCTGCATTTTGATGAGAAGCAACTACCTGTGTTGAAGGATGCAATAAGCCAATGCCCCACGAGACTTGTTGCTGTATTTACTAAAAGAATAATATTATAGATTATATCCTACAGTCTCTAGGGTTGACGTTACAGGTGAGAAATTTTTAGTCAAACTTCAGGAAGCTTTAGTTGATTGAACTTTTTTGGCCTTATCATTTGGTTGTTACCAACCCTGAAACCAAATTTGGATTCCACCTCTACCAATTGCATAGAAATGCCTGCATTTTGTTGCATTTGTGTACTAAACTCACTCCATATTCTTAAAACATTTTATGGTAGATTGAATCAGGTACCTAAACAAGAGACATGTTCTTACTCTGTGTTTGTGCAGGAATGAACTCATCTGTACATAGGACTCCTTGAAGATCTACTGTACTTTAAGGTGTGGAATCATTTGTAAATATGATCTTTTAAGATCCTACTTAGTTGTGGCACAGCTGAATGAGGGTAAGCCTTCATCAATATTAATAGAAGCCTCGTAAAGGGAAGCCAGAAGTCAGAGAAAGCCTCAGGACCTGTGAGGGAGGACTGCCGTCACGGAAGGCTACAGACCCTGGGAGAAAGCCTGGCCTTGCTGACACCTTGATTGTGGACTTGTAGCCTACCAAACCATGAGCCAATAAATTCCTGTTTTTAAACCAACCCATTGTTGGTAATTGTCGCAGCAGCTTTGGTAAGGCAAGACATTTTTCAACACGCTTCCCTGTCTGCTTCATTTGCCTTATTTTTACATTAATTAATCAAGAATTATTGAATATCAGCAATAGGTAAAGCACTATTTTATCTTGATGCATAAGTTGCATCTTTGTAAAACACCTCAAGTATTTCATGGAATATCAGGCGCTATTAAAAACAGCCATTTAATGCATGGTTTTTAAATGAATAAATGAATGAAGTCGATTAAGTATCATTAACCACATTTTGTACTTGACAATAATAAATTCCAAGAGGCTTGTGACTGGTCTATAATCACATAGCTAAACCTTAAGAAGTTAGGACTTGAACTAAGGTGCTTTTTCAAAAACACAGTAATATAACCTGTTCCTCAGAGACCCATTCATTGATGAAAAAATAGAAACCAAACAGTTAGCTAAGGAATATGACAATGTATTGGAAAAATCAATATACTTTTAAGCTCTGATGATACTCAAAAATTTTTAATCATCTACGAAAATGAGCAGTATTCTAAAGTTAACTGTAGCTTATACTTTCCAAAGTGCCAAAATTTGGGGTCACAGTGCAATAGGAAAGTTTCACTCATTTATTTTGGTATAGTGTGTGTGTGTGTGTTTACAGTGTGTTTGTAAAATCAGGTTTACCTTACATAATGGGTTATGAGCTATTTCATTAAAATAGGGCATAATCTTTAGACACTGATTATATATTTGATGTGCAAAATTGAGATATTGAAAGCTTCCCTATCATTACCTCTCCTCCTGAAAATCTCTCCTCTCTAGACATAATTATTTCATTATTTTCCCATCTGAAGTTCACCATTACCCTGAGCCCCTGCCTAACCATGACATGGAGAAAAGAAGGATTCTTCTATGTGTTTAGATCTCAGTGATGAAACCCAAATCACTGCAGGGATGGGCGCAATTTGGCATAGGGAAACAGGACTCTGATCTGTTTTCAGTAAATGTTGAGGCTAACAGGAGTAGGACCAGCCCCGTGTAGCTCCACAACTCTGCTTGAATTACTTTTCTTTTTTTCTTTATTTGGAGTGACTTGATGAATATTTCATTTTTATTTTTTGGTGGTAATTTTGGGTGTGGCTGCTGGATAGTTTGCTGTTGTTATTCTCACAATCCATCTAGTCTTGCATGTATGATTTACAAATATCTGCTATTAATAAATCCTCTTGATTTTTCATGGCCATAGAAGAAAGTTACAGACCTTTATTTTAAGGTTGTTCTGCTACAAATCCCTGATGAACTGCAAAATTTATAATAATTCAAAGGTAAACCAAGGATTAAGGTACTATTAGAATCCATGGTTGCACCTGTGCCTCAAATAGAAATACTGCCATTTGAAGTAAAAGTATATTTAACTTAAGAGTGACTATAAAATATTCTATATAACTAAGTAAAGAATCACATAAAATCCCACTGGTGAAAGATCACCTATATGCACACACACACACACACACACTCAGACAGATAAGAAAAATGCAAGGTCAAAGCAAAATTAGAAACTTGCTTAAAAGCCAAACTTAATTTTACCTGCAAAGATATTCAAGCATAAAGCAAGGGAGGCTTCTTCCTTGGAGCAGTAATCCCAAAGCATTTTGACCACAAAGGGCCTTAATCATGTGGAATCGATAAACACAGATTCAAAGACATTTACTAGGATTTGGAATAAAGCTTCAAATCCTTTGCCAGGAGCAGGGAACTTTCTCACAAGGTATTTTATTTTTAAACTGGAGAACTGATGTGAACCAAAGTTTGTTATATAAAACAGATCATGAGTTTAAGCTTCAGACCTAAGGAATTTCAACTTGGGATGAGAGGACATATCAATAGTATACATTTCATAATAAAGCAAAAGCCCATAGCCTAAATCACAATCAAATCTCAATAAATATATATTGAAAAAATGCACAAAAATGTAACTTTGTTATCAAAAAGACCTCAAAAGGAAATTAATTGACAAACTAAAATCTCAAAATGATTGAGGTCACGTTTTATGTAACTAATAATTGATTTCCTATGTATACTGCATGCCTATTACCAAACCCTTGATTGCTCAAACATTTCATACTATGGAAATTTTTAAAGATTATACATGTTTCAAATTGTTGACTCGAATCTGTATGTGCCATTGCTCTATCTGCACAGGTAGATAGATAATTATGTAATTATCTTGAGAATTTCAGAGAGTAATTGTATTAGTTAGTCAAAGGGGTGCTGATGCAAAGTACCAGGAATCTGTTAGCTTTTATAAGGTTATTTATTTGGGGTAAAAGCTTACAATTACAAGGCCCTAAAGAGTCCAACTCAAGGTTACTTCCTAACCAAACTCTGTTGCCACATTTTTTTTTAAAGATTTATTTATTTTATTATATATCTCCCCTTCCCCCCCTCTGCGGCGACACGCCGAGACTGGTCACTGTGCAGGCGCGGCTTTCCCCGCTTGTGGGCTGCTTCTGCTTCCATTCATGGCCGGCTTTCAGTTCACAGGTGGCTGGCTGCGCTCCATTCGCGGGCTACCTGTCCTGCCCGTGGCGGCTTTGCCCTGTCCGTGGCAGCTTTTTGCCCTGCCAACGGTGGCTCTGACCTGTCCATGGTGGCTTGCCATTCTCAAGGCGGTCTGCCTGCTAGGAGAGGTCCCCGGGAACCGAACCCGGGGCCTCCCATGTGGTATGCCGGCACCCTATCCACTGGGCTATCGAGCCGGCCCCCTGTTGCCACATTTTGAAGCAAGATGGGGGGCGACATCTGCGAGGACGTTTCTGTACCTTCTCCTGTGTTCTCCCTGAGTGAATGTCTATTTATATAGCCCACCAAAGGGGCGGGGACTGAACCCTGCATGCCCTAATGACATGGTTGAATCAAAGCCTTAATCCTAACATAATCAAGGAATCATAAACCTTTGAATTTAGTACAATCAAAGTGTATCATGCCCAGAGGAACAGACCAGTTTACAAATATAATCAATATCTTTTTTTTGGAATTCATGAATAATATCAAACTGCCACAGTAATTTTTTCAACATTCTTTTAATGAGCATTTTAACTTTTCCAAATTGTATTTTTATTGGAATGAAACTTAAGAGATCATTGTACTTTCTTTTATTTTGCAGAAGGAGCAGGGTAGGTTTGTAAATTTTGTGACAGACATGGTCATATTTCAGCTTTTTAAATTTTGAAGAGCTGCTTTACGTTTATGATTCTCAGATTATTTGTTCCTAAATAGTAAAGATTAGAGATCACGTATGCTCAAAATCTAGCAGTGTTATGGACCACATTTTTTTGTAATTAATAAATAGATAAATGTATGTTGCATGTGCTCTGATTGGAAAGTAGATGTGAGCAATGCGTTTTAGATGGCACCCTTCCAAAATAAATCATGAATGAAGAACTTGGATAAATAGAATTTTAAGTTATTTTAAGTTATCTGGTGAAGTCATTTTCAAGAAGAGCTAACTTCTTAATGAAGTTTTACATTTATTGAACATTTATCTGTGCCAATACCATAGTTGAAATTGAATAAATAAGCAGAAAACAGAAATTTTAAGATTGACAGCCAAGCACTTATATATTTATTTTACTGCAAAAACATTTTTAAATACTTGGAAAAGTCAAATAATTTTTATTGATGAGCAGTATTTCATTGTATGAATGTACAGTTTGTTCATCCATTCATGAGTTTGTGTTTATTTGGTTTGTTCCAATGTTGAGCTATTAAAAATAAAGCTACTTTGAATATTCACATAGAAGTCTTTGTATGGACATACACTGCATTTCTCTTGGAGAAAAATCTATGTGTAGAATGGCTGGATCATATGCTAGGCATACATTTAACTTTCTTGAGAAAACTGCCAAATTGTTTTTCAAAGTGGTTGAATCATTTTACATTCTTACCAGTAATATATGAGAGTTGCAGTCCTTCTGCATTCTTACCAAGACCTGATACGATCAATTTTTTAAAATATGGTAATTCTAATGGAATGTTTTGGTATCTCAATGTGGGCCTAGCTTGTATATACCTAATGACAAAATTGTTGAGCATCTTTTCTTGTGCTTTTCTGCCATTCATATATCTTCATGAAGTATCTGTTCATACCATATTTTTTGTTCATTTTTTAATTGAAATTTTTCATAATTTCTGATACTGATACACTTACAGAGTACCTCTTTTTATTTTAATACTATTACAAAATTACTATTTTTAATATTCCTTGTTATTGAGTTTTGAGAGTTTTGTTGTATATTATGGATACAAATCCTACATCAGGAATATGATTTGAAAATACTGTTTCTCTGTCTGCCTCTTATCTTTTCATTCTCTCATTCTCTTAACAGTGTCTTTAGAAGAGTATATGATAAATTCCATTTTGTAATATGATTTTGAGATGGTAAATTCATACTTAATACAGATACAAAACCAGCTACACACAAACATGGCACATAAATGTATGCCCAATATCAAAATGAATTGTATAAAAAGTATGAAATCACTGGTGATGGGCCACAGTGAAACACACCTAGTGCTTACAGGAAACAATTTTTAAAAAATATTATTTACCAAAGCAGGTTGTATTCTAGAATTAACTAGAAATGAATTCTCTAAATTTGACTGTTTGAAATTTGGAATAAGTTTTTTTTAGGATGAATAGCATAAATGTGAGTTTTAATTGAAGCCTAACTAATAAAATTGTTGGGCCATGACATGGTAGGGCTGAGACCAGCCTCACTAATTTTCCCAGGACCTATCCAGGAGGTGGAGTGAAGGAGAAGTCCAAACTGGTTTCTGTGCACTCCAAAATGCTTAGACCCAGAGACTGCCAAATTTTTATTTGAGTTAATTTTGACACTCAAGATTCTTAAAATATTTGAGTCACCGCTGGGCTCTGAACCCTAAGTCTCTGTGAGCGCTTATTATTTCCTGACTTCTAATTATTTCGACAAAAAGAAGAGGGGTGGATTAGGGCTTGTGTGTGAAAGCCTTTGTGGGACAATATTTCTATGACAACCATGGCATGAAACACCTGAAGCAAATTATTTCATAAAAGCAATTATCATTATACATGGATGACTCCTGAGATGAGTGTTCTGGACTGTACCTGCCTGGATAGCTTGAATATCATTGATATAACACATTCCACAGCTAGTTTCTGAAAATATATGACTGGCAGAAATAGAACTAGATGTTCTATTCTTTGATTTATTTATTCCCTTTTTTATCTTATTTAGATAAAAGTTTTAATAAAGAGAATAGAATCTAGTACATTGCATAAAATCAATTTTAGACTTAAAATAATTAAAATGCAAAATATTTTTTCATCGATTTGGGAAACAGGTGAAGTATATAGCCTGGATATAGATATAGAAGCCTTTCTTACTGAAACCAACAAAATCATAGTTAGTCAGTAAGGAAGCTTTTCAATCTACATTTTGCAATTCTTGAAAAAAGCTGTGTAGTTTAATGACTAAAGTTCATGACTAGAGATACTATCTACCTTTTATATTTGTGTGAATTTTTCATAATTTCTGATACAGATGCTGGTACACTTACAAAGTGACTCTGTATTTTAATACTATTACAATTTTTAATATTCACTTTCTACAATTTCTTGAGAATGGGGAAGGTGGAAACATCACAATCAATTGGTACTTGGATATCTTTTACCTATGCGAGCATGACATATTTCATTTTAGAGATTTGATGAAGTAGTGAAGAAGCGAATTTTAGTTTTTTGTATAATTCAGATATAAGGTAGTCAGAAACAATTAGCGAAAGATCTTGATCAGTTCCAAGTCTTCAGCTCTCTGTTGATAATTCCTTGTCTGGATTATCTCTATGCTTCCTTTCACATTCATAGTCAATGTCCCTATGTTATTAGACTAAACTCAACAAGGCATGTTGAACATAAGACATTATTAGTGTCATAAATTTCACGATTATATTTTCATAAAGAGAATTTCCTATTTTTTTGGCTTCTTAAACTCAAGCTACAATCATTTGTTCCAAACTTAGAATGAAAATAAAAAAACAGAAGAACAAAACAGAACAAAAAACATTTTGATTCTTTTTTCTGTGCTACTTCACATTGAATAAACACGTCCCTCTTTCCCCATTTCTGTTTTGTAATCTTAAATGCATGTCCGTATGACCAAATGATAATTGGGGACCATCTCTTTGAATTTAAGTAGTTTGGTGTTCTTTGATCCCTACTCAGTTAAGGTCCTAGGGAGATTAATGAGGCTGATTTAGTTGCACTTTAGAGGAACTTGGGGGAACCTACATGAAACTTCACTTCAGGTGGTATTGTAGGGAGAGTTGTTTTCTTGAAATGAAATAATATCTTTGCATCTTAATTAACATAAGAAGACTAGGAGTCAATTAACAGTAGTTATAGTTTCGTGGGCATTAATTATGTACTGTTCCACTTGAGGCTCCATTTAATCTGAAACACAAGGATATTTGCATACTGAGTTTAGATCCTGAGGTAGCAAGGGATAAATAGGGCTCTTTTTTCCGTATCCTGAACTCACATCCTGAACGCAAAGCCTGGACCATGGGTCAGAGGTAGCAGCAGCATCACCTGGGAGCTTGTTAGGAATGTTGACTCTAAGGATCAACCCCCAAGTCCCACCGCATTAGAAAAAGCAATTTAACAAAATCATTCAGAGCTGAAAAGCACTGTTCTAAAAAGTACTCAGGGGAGAGATTTTCATTGCCTTACAGTGCCCTAATACCATCAGATTATCATACTATTCTCTTTTATAACTGATTATTCATACTGTTATATGATAATCTATTATCGTATTATTTCCTTTTATAATTAATTATCCACTGTCAATTTAGATTATTTCCCTAATTTCAACACTTTTCTGTGAAATTGAGATTGATCATGATTCCACAAATGTAAAAAAATGATTTCACCTCAAACATTTTTTTTAAATAATAAACTTTATTTTTAGAAAAGTTTTATGTTACAGAAAAATTCCATCAAAGTTATAATGGATTCCCGTATAATGCCCCCACCACTCACAAACAAATTTTCCCCTATTAATAACCTCTTACATTAATGTGGTACATTTATTCCAATGGATGAACCGATATTGAAGCATTGCTACTAACCAAGATCTATGGTTTAATTTTGGCTTACACTTGGTGCTGTACAGTTTTTGACAAATGTATAATGTCATGTGTATCACTGAAGATTAAGACAGAACAATTTCATTGACCTAAATATGCCCTGTGTTTGACCTATTCATCCCTTACCCTCAACTCAGAACCCCTGCTAACCACTATCTTTATACCAACCTTACAAGTAATTTGTTACCACATGATTATAACCACATAACAATAAATCTACTTTGGTCCATGGTTACACTACCCTTTATGTTTTTTCATTCCTCAGTCTTACAGAATTTGGGATGATGTCTGCACTGACAGCTTAAGATTGAGAGAGGGCTTAGATGTTATAAGGCACTTCGATTACATAAATGTTACAGAGAATATATAGGGGATTCCCATTTGCCCCGTTCCCCATACCTCCCACATTTTCCCACATTAGCAACATCTTTCTTCAGTGTGGTACAGTCATTGCAATTGATAAACACATTTTGGAGCATTGCCACTAAGCATGGACTATAGTTTACATTGTCGTTTATGCTCTCTCCCATTCGACTCTGTAGGTTATGGCCAGATATATAATGGCCTGTATCTGTTATTGTAATGTCATTCAGATAATTCCCAAGTCCCGAAAATGCCCCCCTATTATACCTGTCAAGCCTTCAATCTTAATGTTTATACTTATTAACCTTATTACTGTAAAAAGGAAACAGCCTAATTATAATTAATGCCTAAGAGTTACCTTCTGTAAGCCTCCTTGTTACCCAAATGTGGCCTCTGCATAAGCCAAACTCAGCAAATAAACTCACTACCTTCACCCCAATGTGGGACATGACTCTTAGGGATGAGCCTCTGTGGCACCCAGGGGTTATCACTAAGTGCCAACCAGCAATGCATTTGGAAAAAGATATTGACTCAAAGGGGGTAACATCAAATACAAAAGAGTTTTTTTATAGCTAAGAGATTTCAAAGTGAGTCAGGTGGTCATTCTGGAGGTTATGCTCATGCAGGTGTCAGGCAGATCTCACTAACTGCCACAGTAAACAAAGCCTCAAACAAAAGTGATCCCAAAGGCTCTAGGGACATGCAAACACTGTAGGCAAACCACACAGTCACATAAAATAAACAACCCTCTTGGCAGGCCCTGGAATATATGATAATCACCCAAAACCTTTTATATCTGTGTTCTTTAAAAGTGTATTTTGGTAAGGAGTTTTGGGGTTCCAGTATAGTTTAAAATAACAACCTAATATTATTTCTGAAGTCTCCTATATTAAATTATCTTCTCAAATTCCACCAGTGTGTTTTTCTTTTTGGGCTTTTCAGTTATTTGCAAGTTTAATTTATTGGAGCAGCAGTAATTGCCTGGGTAACACATCTTGCCACTTTGTCAAAGTATTTATTATGGTCTGTAATATTTCATTTTAATACATAAAAATTGGTTTTAAGTACATCATTTCTGAACAACAGCTAAGCAAAGCAACTCTTGATTATAAAAGAGGGAAAATAGTCAAAATATAAATACCTTTATTCATTTGGAAGGAAATTAAAAAACATGAAGTGAATTTATTCAATCCTTTTTCCATCCCTTTCAAGATCATTAATCAATGGAATGATGCCTTTAAATTTTTGTCTCTTTATCATATTGTCAGATTTTAATTCTACAGTATTCTCTATTTAATCCATTACTATTCTGTTTTCATGTTTGAGGTGACAAGGTCAGTGCAAGCAGCATATTGATTACAATTTTACACTTAATTTACATCACCATTTGAGCAGGAGAATGGAAAATGTTGACATGAGAGTTCTAACAGGGTTATTTTTTATCGAGTAAAATGGGTGACATGCGATATGAGACTGTCCATAACTGTTCAAAGCAGTAGGATTTCTTTTTTATGTGGATCTGAGATAAAATTCAATTCTAGAGCCAAGTAAACTACAACTGCTATGTCTATCTAATCATCAGCTATCTATCAACCATATGGATGCTTCTAGCACTATTCTAAGTTTATATATTCTTTTCAGCAGCATGAAATCAGGCCAACTTCACAGGCTAATTCAGACCAGCGATACTTTTTGAAACATTTACAGATCAGTGTTCTTTAAATATATTGGTTATTTTAAAAATAGTCTTACACTAAGTGGCTTATAATAACTGAAATTTATTCTCTCACAGTTCTGGAAACCAGAAGTCCCAAGGTGCCAGCAGGCTCTAAGGGTGAATCCATTCCTTGTCTTTTCCTAATTTTGGTGGCTGCAAGCATTCTTTGGCTTGTGGCCCCATCACGCTGAGCTTCAAGGTCAGCATTTTTGAATTTCTCTCTGCTGTGTCTTCACAGGACTTTCTCTTCTCTTTGTGTCAAATATTCCTCTGCCTCCCTCTTATAAGGATACACTTGATTGCATTTAAGAACCACCCAACTATATCCAGTATAATCTCCCCATATCAAGATCCCTAACCAAATCATATCGGCAAAAACTTTGCCGTACGAGATAAGACACACAAGTTCCAAGAGTTAGGTCATAGATATCTTTTGTGGGGTCATTTTTCAACCTTCCACAAATTAAGATGAAGAAATTTCTTAGAATTTTTTTCTCTTCAAACTTAGACTACTACCAAACAAATGTATTGACTCTATGATTCTGGAAATTTATTGCAGTTTTTTTCCTTAATGTTAGAATTAAACATAATGTCAATGTATTACTATATGCTAAAAATTTTCACATGTTAAGATGTCTCAATGGCTTATTTCCTAAATATGAATTTGAAGAAACATTCAGCCACAAAATTCTTTCCAATGAGCAATTTGAGCTTCATGGACATCTGGAACATTACTAAATTTGTCCATCTGCAAAGCAGAGACACTGTAATTGTTAGGTCATAAAAAACACATCAGAATTAGAGAAACTCGCAAAATGTTCCATCTTAAATATATAGCATTGTATTCTCAAG
>PVKH010017266.1:0-15469 GCA_004027955.1 Chaetophractus vellerosus | reverse complement strand
CCTCCCCACCCTACCCCCTTGTCAAGCTTGCACCACCCAACCCAATAGTATCACTACACCCCTGTTATGTCCCTTCGCTGCACAACTACTCACTTCCACCTTACGATAGATTTCACCTGTATGGACATTGTATAGCCCAAATCTTACTCCTGGTGTATTTTCTCCCAACCCACCCAATTATTAACACCCTGTATTGGTATTGTATATTTGTTAAACTTCATGAGAGAACATTCTCATATTTGTTCTGTTAACCACAGTCCATCTTCTACCACTGGGTTCCCTGTATTAAACAGTCCCATGCTTTGTACAATCCATTCAAAGTGTACATTCAGTGGATCTCATTTTTTTAAAGATTTATTTTATTTAATTACTCCCCTCCATTGTTCGCACTCACTGTCTGCTCTCTGTGTCTGCTCATCTTTTCAGGAGGCACTGGGAACTGAACCTGTGACCTCCCATGTGGAAGGGAGGTGCCCAGTTGCTTAAGCCACCTCCAATCCTTGCTTGTTGTGTCTTTCATTGTGTTTCTCATTGTGTCTCCTTGTTGTGTCTCCTTATTGCATCATCTTGTTGTGTCAGCTCACTGCACCGGCCCGTTGCATCAGCTTGCTTTCTTGCTCGTCTTCTTTAGGAGGCATGGGGAACTGAAGCTGGTACCTCCCATGTGGTCAGCAGGCACTCAATTGCTTGAGCCACATCTGCTGCCCTCAATGAATCTCATTTTCATCACAGAGAATGTACTGTCATCACCTCAATTTTAGAACATTTTCCTTGCTCCAAAAGGAAAAATCTCATATCCCTTATACCTCCTTATTGTTCTCCTTTAGAATTGACATAATATCTTCTTTGCCATTATTGCAAAAGGTTTACACTATTGTTGTTAACTATCATCCATAAGTTACAATAGTTGTGGTTTTCCTGTGTATCCCAATATTCTTAACACTTTGTAAAAGAAGAAAATTCTTATATTTATACAATGAAGATTTATACAATCTTCATCCACCATCGAAATCACTGTTATATATTCCTTAGATTATTCTCTAGCTTCCTTTCGATTGACATTTATATCCTCAGACTGCCCCTTTCAGCCACAATTACATTTAAAAATCAGCCGTTAGTTATACTCACTGTGATGTGTTACCATCAATTTATTCATTTCCACACTTTTACAATAAACCTTATTGAAAATTTTGCATACAGATAGCATCAGCTCCCATCCTTAATCCACATTCTATTCCTACTAACCTATACTCTAGTTTACCTCCGTGAGTTTACTCATCATATTTAGTTCAATATTAGTGAGACCATACAATATTTGTCCTTTTGTGTCTGGTTTATTTCACTCAACATAAGATCCTTAAGGTTCAACCATGTTGTCCTATGCATCCTGATTTAATTTCTTCTTACAGCTGAATAGTATTCCATGGTATGTATACACACATGATGGTTGATGATAACTTGGGCTAGTTCCATATTTTAGCAATTGTGAATAATGCTGTTATGAACACCAGTGTGCAAATGTCAGTTCACGACCTTACTTTCAGTTCATCTGAATATATTCCTAGTAATGGGATTGCTGGATCACATGGCTGTTCTTTATTCAGCTTCTTTAGGTACTGCCAAACTGTCTTACACAGAGGCTGCACCATTCTACAGTCCCAGTAACAGTGAAGTAGTGTTCCTATTTCTCCACAGTCTCTCCATTACTTGTAGTTTTTTTGTGGGTTTTTGTTTTTGTTTTTGTTTTTAATAATGGCCATTCTATAAGAGGTGAAATAGTATTTCATTGTAGTTTTGACCTGCATTTCCCTAACAGCTAGTGATGTTGAACATTTTTTCATGTGCTTTTTTGCCATTTGTAGTTCCACTTTGGAAAAAGGTCTCTTCAAGTCTTTTTCATAATTTTAAATTGGGTTGCTTGTCTTTTTTCATTGAGTTGTATGATCTCTTTATATAACATGGAAATCAACCCTTATTGGCTATATGGTTTCCAAATATTTTCTCCCATTGAGTAGGCTGCCTTTTTACTTTCTTAACAAAGTATTTTGAAGAATAAAAGTGTTTGACTTTGAGGAGGTCCCATTTGTTTTTATTTCCTTTTGTTGTACCTGCTTTGGGTGTAAGGTTTAAGAAACTAACACCTACCAAAAGATCTTGAGATGTTTCCCTACATTTTCTTCTAGGAGTTTTATGGTTTTAGCATTTATATTTAGGTCCCTGATCCATTTTGAGTTAATTTTGTATAGGGTGTGAAGTAGGGAGCCTCTTTCTTTGCTTTGGATATGAATATCCAGTTCTCCCAGCACCATTTGTTGAATAAACTGTTCCAGCTGTATGGGTTTCATAGCCTCGTCAAAAATCATTTGACCATTGATCTGAGTTCTCAATTCAGTTTCATTGGTCAATCTGTCTGTCTTTATGCCCGTACCATGCTATTGTTACCACTGTAGTTAATAATATGCTTAAAGTCAGGAAGTGAGAGTCCTCCAACTTCATTCTTCTTTCTAAAAACATTTTTGTCTATTTGGGGTCCCTTACCCTATCAAATAAATTTGATTATTGGCTTTTTTATTTCTGCAAAAAATGCTGTTGGGATTTTTATTGGGATTGCATTGAATCTGTAAATCAGTTTGAGTGGAATTGACATCTTAACAATATTTAGTCTTCTAATCCATGGCCATGGAATGTCCTTCCATTTATTTCAGTCTTCTTTGGTTTCTTTTATCAAAGTTTTGTAGTTTTCTGAATGCAAGTCCTTTATGTCCTTGGCTAGGTTTATTCCTAAATATTTGATTGTTTTAGTCACTATTATAAATTGTAATTTTTTTCTTATTTCCTCCTCATATTGCACATCAGTAGTATATAGAAACTATACTGACTTTTGCATATTAATCTTATGCCCTGACACTTTGTTGAACTCGTCTATTAATTCTTGTAGCTTTTTTGTGGACTTTTCAGGATTTTATAGACATAGGATCATGTCATCAGTGAATAGTGAAAGTTTTACTTCTTCCTTTCCTATTTGGATTCCTTTTATTTATTTGTCTAGCCTAATTGCTCTAGCTAGGACTTCTACCACAATATTGAATAATAATGGTGAAGTGGGCATCCTTGTCTAGCTGTAGGTTTTTCATAAATGCACTTTACCATATTGAGAAAGTGTCCTTCTATTTCTATCTTTTGGAGTGTTTTTATCAAGAAAGGATGCCATATTTTGTCAAATGCCTTTTCTGCATCAATCAAGAGGATCATGTGATGTTTCTTCTTCAATTTATCAATGTGACGGGGGCCAGCTGTAGCCCAGTGGATAGGGTGCCGGTTCACCACATGGGAGGTCCCGGGATCAGTTCCCGGGGCCTCTCTGAGCGGGCAGACCACCTTGAGAGGGCAAAGCCACCATGGGCGGGGCAGAGCTGCCGTGGGCAGGGCAAAAAGTTGCCACGGGCAGGGCAAAGCCACCACGGGCAGGGCAAGTTGCCCACGAACAGAGCAGAGCCACCCGCGAGCAGAGCAGAGCCACCCACGAACGGGGCAAGCCACCTGCCTAGTGAGCTGACTCGGCACGTCGCCGCAACAGGGGAAGACAAAGCAGACATGGAAGAACGTGAAAATGAACACAGCAAGAACAAGCAGAAAGGGGGGGATATGTAACCAAAAAAAAATGTATCAATGTGGTTTATTACATTAATCAATTTTCTTGTGTTGAACAACCCTTGCATATGTGGGATAAAACTCACTTGATTATGGTGTATAATTCTTTTAATGTGCTTTTGGATTCTGTTTGCAAGTATTTTGTTGAAGTTTTTTGCATCTATATTCATTAGACATATTGGTCTGTAATTTTATTTTTTCGTAGTATCTGGTTTTTGTATTAGGGTGATGTTGACTTCATAGAATGAGTTTGGTAGCATTCTTTCCTGTTCAGTTTTTTGGAAGAGCTTGAGTAAGATCAGTATTAGGTTGTCTTTGAATGATTGGTAGAATTCACCTGTGAAGCATCTGGTCCTAGGCTTTTCATCTTTGGGAGGTTTTGATGACTATTTCAGTCTCTTCACTTGTGATTGGTTTGTTGAGGTCTTCTGTTTCTTCTAGGGTCAGTGTAGGTTGTTCATGTGTTTCTAGGAATTTGTCCATCTCATCTACATTTCCTAGGTTTTTTTGGCATACGGTTGTTCATAGCATCCTCTTATGATCTCTGTTATTTCTACAGGGTCAGTGGTAATGTCCCCCTTCTCATTTCTGATTTTATTTGTATATTCTCTCTTTTTTTCTTTGTCAGTCTAGCTAAGGGTTTGTCAATTTTCTTGATCTCAAATAATCAACTTTTGGTTTTGTTGATTCTCTCTATTGTTTTTTTTTAATTATTATTATATATCCCCCCTCTCTGCCTGTTCTTGCCGTGTTCATTTTTTTTTTTTTTTGCATTCTTCTGTGTCTGCTTGTCTCCCCCCTGCCGTGGCGACCTGCCAAGTCAGCTCACCGCACGGCAGCCTTGCCTGCTCTTGTCCTGCTTGTGGGGGCTTGCCCTGCCCGTGGCGGCTTTGCCCTGCCCGTGGCGGCTTTGCCCTGCCCGCGGTGGCTTTGCCCTGCCATGGCGGCTTGCCTTCTCAAGGTGGTCCACCCGCGCAAGGAGGCCCTGGGAACCAAACCTGGGGCCTCCCACACGGCAAACCGGCGCCCCACCAATTGAGCCACAGCTGGCCCCCTTTTGTTCTTGATTTCATTGATTTATGCTCTGATCTTTACTATTTCTTTCCTTCAATTTGGTTTGGGATTAGTTTCCTTTTTTTTTTTTCTTGTTCCTCCAGATGTGCAGTTAAGTCTTCAATTTTAACTCTTCTTTCTTTTTTAATATAAACATTGAGGGCTATAAATTTCCCTCTCATCACTGCCTTTGTGGTGTCCCATAGGTTTTGATAGGTTGTGTTCTCATTTTCATTCACCTTAAGGTATTTGCTGAATTCCCTTGCAATTTCCTCTTTGACCCACTGGTTATTTAAGAGTGTGTTGTTTACTCTCCATATATTTATGAATTTTCCCTTTTTCTGTTTGTTATTGATTTCTAGCTTCATTCCATTATGATCAGAGAAAGTGTTTTGTATAATTTCAATCTTTTTAAATTTCTTGAGACTTGTATTGTGACCCAACATATGGTCTATCTTGGAGAAGGATCCATAAGCACTTGAAAAGAATGTATATCCTGCGTTTGGGGTTGCAATGCTCTATAGATGTCTGTTAGGTCTAGTTCACTTATCATATTATTCAGTCTCTCTGTTTCTTTATTTATCCTCTGTCCCATATGTCCTATCCAGTACTGAGAGTGGTATATTGAAGTCTCCAACTATTATTGTAGAGACATCTATTTCTGCCTTCAGCTTTGCCAGTGTGTGCCTCATGTATCTTGGGGCACTGAGGTTAGGTGCATAAATATTTAGTATAGTTATTTCTTCTTGCTGAGTTGTCCCTTTTATTAATACGTAATGACCTTCTTCATCCTTATAACATTTTTTATTTAAAATCTATTTTGTCCAATATTAGTATCACTACTCCAGCTCTTTTTTGGTTTTGTGGAACATCTTTTTCCAGTCTTTCACTTTTAACCTGGTTATTTCCTTATGTCCCAGGTGAGTCTCTTGTAGACAACATATAAATGGCTCATTTTTTTAAATCCATTCTATCAGTCTATGCCTTTTGATTGGGGGGTTCAAGCCATTAGCATTCAATGTTATTACTATAAAGACATTACTTATTTCATCCATTTTGACCTTTGACTTTCTGTTGTCATATTGTACTACTATCTATCTTTTCACCCTTTAATTTGCCTTTATTAATAATATTCATTTCTACATTCTTCTCCAAGTCTCTCACCCTTGTTCCTTCCTTTCAAGCTGCAGCACTCTCTTTAGTATCTCTTGTACTTCTTGTTTTTTGGTAGCATATTCTATCAGTTTTTGTTTGTCTGTGAAGACTTTGAACTCCCCTTCATTTCTGAAGGACAGCTTTGCCGGATACAGAATTCTTGGCTGGCCGTTTTTCTCTTTCAGTACCTTGAATACATCATACCACTTTCTTTTCTCCTCCATGCTGTCTGATGAGAGGTCAGAACTTAATCTTATTGAGTTTCCCTGGTACATGATGCTTTGCTTTTCTCTTGCTGCTTTCAGGAAATTCCCTTTATCTCTCATATTTGTCATTCCAAATAGTAGGTGTCTTGTGGTAGGTTTATTCAGATTTATTCTGTTTGAGGTACATTGTTCTTCTTGGATATTGATATTTATGTCTTTCATAAGGCTAAGGAAGTTTTCAGTCATTATTTCCTCAAATATTCTTTCTGCCCCTTTTCCATTTTCTTCTTCTGGGGCACTGATAATGCATATGTTGTTGCGTTTCACATTCTCATTCAATTCCCTGAGACCCTGTTCCATTTTTTCCATTCTCTTTTCTTTCTTTTCTTCTGTCTTTTCCAGTTCAGATGTTCTGTCTTTGAAATCACTAATTCTGTCTCTGAGTAATTCAAATATGCTCTTATGTGCCTCTAATGTATTTTTAATCTCATAGTGTAATGGTTTGGCAGTTTTATGTAATTATGAATTCCAAAAATATATATATTGAATCATGTTTGTAAACTGATTTGTTAATCTGGGCATGATTAGGTTATGATTAGGGCATTAACTGCCACGTCAGTGGGACGTTGAGCCCCACCCCTTGGTGGGTGTGGTCTCAAGTATAAAGGCTAGGCAGCAGATTTGAGTTGCAGAGATTTGGAGAAGCAGATTTGAGAAGAAGTTCTGATGTTGGAGTGAGCCATTCACCCGATAGTCTACAACTGTCCTTGTGGAGAGACGCAACACATAGAGAGCCTCATGGTCTACAGCTGAACTTGTGGAGGAAACAGAAGCTAAGCCCGGGGAGAAACGCAGCCCCAGGAACAGAGGAACCTGGAAGCCTGAACACTGGAGATGTCGGCAGCTGTCTTGCTCCAACACGTGGACTTTGGTGAGGGAAGAACTTTATGCTTTGTGGCCTGGTAACTGTAAGCTTCTACCCCAAATAAATACCCTTTATAAGGACCGACCAATTGCTGGTGTATTTCAAAAGGCACTCCTGTGGCTGACTAAAACACATCCATCATGTCTGTCTTTCCCATAAGGTCTGTTACTTTTCTTTTTTGACTTTCAAATTTTTCTTTATGCTCACCCAGTGTCTTAATATCCTTTATCTCCTTAGTTGGATTTTCTTTCAATTCTTTAAATTGAATTAGGAGAGTTGTGTGATTATCGTTCGTTAATTTTCTTAAATCCTGTATCTGTTCAGGATATTTAGTTTGTCCCTTTGGCTGAGCCACCTCTTCCTGTTCCCTAGTATGACTTGTAATTTTTTGCTGATGTCTAGGCATCTGAATATGTTGGTGAATTTACTCTGATGGCCAATTTCTTTTGTCTATTGTTATTTTTTTACAGCTCTTCTGTGATATTTGGTTCAACTTATCCTAATTATTTAAAATTTTCCAGCTTAAGTTATCAAGATCTTGCCAGGGACCCACTAATGGGGTACAGATTTTCTCTCAGAAATTAGAGACATAGAGACCCAAGTGCAGTTTTTGTCCATGCAATTTCCAGACCAGCCAGTAGATGGCACACATTGCCACACATTTCCATGGAGTTTTCCTTTGTTTTGGTGTGGCTGGAGCGTAGATTCAAAGCAGGCTCCACTAACCGAATTCACTAAAGAAAAGGCCCCCTACTCTCCCTCCCTTTTCCCTTGTAACAGCTGACAGGGAGGCAGATATTTGCTCCCCTCTCACTCAGCTGCAAAGAGATAGAGATTTTACCCCCAGCTTAATTTCTTGGGCATTGGGGTGGGGAACTCTTCCTTACAGCTGGGAGATTTAGTAACTCATAGTTTATTGTTTTGAGTTCTTTTTCTTTCTGTTCCTTACCCTCCTGGGAGTTGTGAAGCACTGTCCTGGTCTGCTGACCCCCAAAGCAGGTCACTTGGGCAGCTTTTGGCTGTTTTTCCATTGTTTTGTGAGAGAGCTGAGCCTTGTTTGCCTAATCTGATGCCAATTTCCCACAATCCTTAGTGCATACATATTTATTATAGTTATTTCTTCTTTGTGAATCGCCCCTTTTATTTATTATATAATGACTTTCTTCATCTCTTATAAGAGTTTTGCATTAACATATATTTTGTCTGATATTAGTATTGCTACTTCAAATCTTTTTTTGGTTACTATATGTGCAGAATATCTTTTTCCAACCTTTCACTTTCAACCTGATTATGTCCTTAAGTCTGAGGTCAGTCTCTTCTAGACAGCATTTAGATGGCTCATATTTTTTATCCACTCTGTCAGTCTATGTCTTTTGATTGTGGAATGTTACAAATGTAAAGGCATTACTTACTTCATCCATTTTATCCTTTGACTTTCCATTGTCATATTTTACTATAGCCTGTCTTTTTACCTGTTAAGTATCTTTACTAATAATTCATTTCTACACTCTCCTCCAAGTTTCTCACCCTTGTTTTGTCTGTTTGTTTATTTGTTTGTTTTTCTTTTTCAAGCTGTAGCACTCCCTTTAGTATCTCTTGTAAATCCGGTCTTTTGGTAACTGTGATGGTTAGGCTAATGTGTCAACTCGGCCAGGTAATTGTGTCCAGGTGTTTGGTCTGGCAAGCACTAGGCTAATTTTAATACAAGAACATTTGTGGACTTTGGTCACCAGTGAGTTTACTGGGTGGAGGGCTGATTACATCTGCATCAATCAGGGAGATTGCTGTCAGCAATGGGTGATGCTTTTATCCAACCAGTTGAATAACTTAAAAGGGGAAGTGATTTCAACATTCAGAGAGAATTTCCCAGCTTGTCTTTGGACAGCCAGCTTCTCCCAGAAACTCATCAAGGACCTTCATTGGACTTTCATCAGAGCCCCTGCTTTGCAGCCTGCCTGCAGAACCTGGACTTGTGAATCCCCACGGTCGCATGAGAGACTCTTATAAAATCTCATATTTTTTTTTTTAAAGATTTATTTATTTTATTACATATCTCCCCTTCCCCCCTGCTGCGGCGACGCGCCGAGACTGGGTCACTGCGCAGGCGCGGCTTTCCCTGCTTGTGGGCGGCTTCTGCTTCCATCACGGCCGGCTTTTTCAGTTCGCGGGTGGCTGGCTGCGCTCGATTCGCAGGCGACCTGCCCTGCCCGTGGCGGCTTTTGCCTGTCCGTGGCAGCTTTTTTGCCCTGCCCACGGCAGCTCTGGCCCGCCCATGGCGGCTTGCCATTCTCAAGGCGGTCTGCCCGCTAGGAGAGGTCCCCAGGAACCGAACCCGGGCCTCCCATGTGGTATGCCGACGCCCTATCCACTGGGCTATCCAGTCGGCCCCTAAAATCTCATATTATTGACAGATATTTCCTGTTGATTCTGTTTCTTTAGAGAACCCTGACTAATACAGTAACATACTCTCAGTTTTTGTCTGTTTAAGACTTTAAATTCACCCTAATTTTTGAAGGGCAGTTTTGCCAGATAAAGGGTATTTGGCTGGCAGTTTTTCTCTTTCAGTACCTTAAATACATCATACCACTTTTTTCTCACCTCCATGGTTTCTGATGAGGGATTGGCACTTAGTCATTTTTTTTTAATTTTTTAAATTAATTTCTTTATTTATTCCTCCCCCTGCCCCCATTGTTTTGCACTCGCTGTCTGCTCTCTGTGTGTTCTTCTTGTGTCTCCTTGTCTTCTCTTTAAGCAGCACAGGGAACCAATCCTGGGACCTTCTGGAGTGGGAGAGAGGCACTCAATCTCTTGC
Organism: Chaetophractus vellerosus; assembly: GCA_004027955.1. Lineage (NCBI taxonomy): Eukaryota > Metazoa > Chordata > Mammalia > Cingulata > Chlamyphoridae > Chaetophractus > Chaetophractus vellerosus. The sequence continues at coordinate 5,667 of PVKH010017266.1, read as the reverse complement.
GCCACCTCAGCTCCCTGGTCTGCTGTATCTCTTATTGTCTCTCCTCTGTGTGTCTTTTTGTTGCATCATCTTGCTGTGCCAGCTTTCTGTGCGAGCCAGCATTCCACACAGGCCAGCACTCTGCCTGGGCCAACTCTCTACTCTGGCCAGCTTACTGTGCAGGCCAGCTTGCCCTTCACCAGGCAGCCCAAGGAATCGAACCTTGGACCTCCTATATGGGAGATGGGAGCCCAATTGCTTGAGCCACATCTGTTTCCCTTTGCACTTAGTCTTATTGAGGTTCCCTTGTATGTGATGCATTGCTTTTCTCTTGCTCCTTTCAGAACCCTCTCTTTTATCTCTGATATTTGTCATTCTGAATAATAGATGTCTCAGAGTAGGTCTATGCAGATTTATTCTATTTGGGGTACATTGTCCTTGGATTTTGATATTTGTATCTTTCACAAGGGTTGCTAAGTTCTCAGCCATTTTTCCTCAAATATTCTTTCTGCCTCTTTTCTGTTCTCTTCTTCTGGGACACTGATAACACATATGTTTGTCCATTTTGCATTGCCATTCAATTCCTTTTACTTAACATAGACATTTAACACTTACAGATATACCATTCACATTTGTAATGATCCCTATGGACTCCGATAATTTATTCTTTTGCTTAGGTACAAATTTGAATCACATGCACTGTGAGACCCTGTGGATGATGTTGTTGCTTGAGTGGTGAGGGAACCCAACTAACACTTCTGGATCTCAAAGTGGCCTCTTGCATGTTGTGTATGAATTTATAATCATCTTCTTTAGCCATCTGAGCTCAGTGGGATGAGACTATGACATGGTTTTATTTTTCTCAATCACTGCTTTTAAAGTGCTCTTCCATATTTCTCTTTCTTCTCCCTTTGCTATCCCAAGCAGCTCTCATAGCTTTTTAGAAATTTTCTATTATTAAAAAGTTCAGTGCATGGTGGTGTTGGTGGCACAGTGTTGTGTGTATAATTAACAGCACTGAATTATGTATGTGATTGTAGTTGAAAGGAGAAGTTTGGGGTTGTGTTTGTTACTAGAATGAAAGTTAGAAGAGAAAACATGGGAGTATATAACACAGTGAACCCTGTTGTGGATGATGGGCTTGGATTAATAGTACAAGCATAAGAATACTCTTTCATGAATTGTGACAAATGTATAACACTAATATAAAGTGTTAATAATAGGGAGGTGAATGGGGGGTAATCACCTATGTAAACTATGAACTATAATTAATGGTACTATTTTAATATTCTTTCATCGATTGTAACAAAGGTATCACATTAATGCAAAGTGTCAATAATAGGGGAGTATAAAAGAACAGTGTATTTTTTACTTGAACATTGTATTTTTTTTCTGTAAACCTGTGTATTAGTCAGCCAAAGGGGTGTTTCGCAATATATCAATAATTGGTTGGTCTTTATAAAGGGTATTTATTTGGGGTAGAAGCTTACAGTTACCAGGCCACAAAGCATAAAGTTCTTCCCTCACCAAAGTCCACGTGTTGGAGCAAGACAGCTGCCGACGTCTCCAGTGTTCAGGCTTCCAGGTTCCTCTGTTCCCGGGGCTGCGTTTCTCCCCCGGCTTAGCTTCTGTTTCCTCCACAAGTTCAGCTGTAGACAATGAGGCTCTCTACGCTTTTGCATCTCTCCACAAGGCCAGCTGTAGACTATCGGGCGAACTGCTCACTTGTCTTCTCCTGAAGTGCTCCTCTCCAACATCAGAACTGCTTCTCAAAAATCTGCTTCTCAAATCTGCTGCCTTGCTTTTTACACTTGAGACCACACCCACCGAGGGGTGGGCTCGATGCCCTTCTGGCCCAGTTAACACCCTAATCATAAACCAATCATGCCCAGATGAACAGATCAGTTTACAAGCATGATTCAGTTTATATTTTTGGAATTCATAATTAGATAAAACTCTCAAACCATTACAACCTGCAACTTCTCTATTTAAAAAATGATAATTTAATTTAATTTTAAAAACATTCTACTAAGTGAAAGAAACTAGACATAAAATACTGTATATTGTATGACTCTATTTATCTAAAATGTAAATATAAGAAATCTCTTGAGACAGAAGTAGATTAGTGGTTATGTAGAGATGGGGAAGGTAGAGGGATTGAGAGGTGACTGCTAAGGGGTAGGGAGTTTTTCTTTTTGGAGTAATGAAAATGTTCTAAAATTGGTTATGGTAACGAATGATAAATCTGTGAATATACTAAAAACCATTGATAGTACACTTTGGATGATTGTGTGGTATGTGAATTGATCTCAATAAAACCGCTTTTTAAAAGAGTTCAGTGTAGTCCAGTTTAAATCTCCAGCCCCATTTCCTCCAATTCCCAAGCTTAATTTTGACACTGGAAAAGAAATGTGCAGGGTCTGCTATTTCCCTTCACTTCCCTCTTTTTCTATTTCTAGCCCTTTCAGTATGCTGTAAGGGATGGAAGGAGAAGGAAAGGGATAAGTGTCTATTGCTTTCCTGACTGCTGTCCTAGCTCCTAAAGCCTCTGCAGCTAAGACATAACTGAATGGGCATCAACACCCTCTTTTGGGTAGGCATCCAAAGGCTGGTCTCTCATGGGTTACAGTGGAAATTCTCTGGGTCCTCACTGAATAGTCCTTTGATACGAGAGATCTCACTGCTGCCCTCTCTCCACCCCATTGTCTCTTCAGTTTTCTTGTGGTCTCTTTGGGTCTTATTTTCCATTGTTCAAATGGCCACAATAGGCTACCATATAAATAGGTGTCCACCTGGAAAATGAAATGCTGTTTCTGCCCTCCTTATAGGTTTATTCTCTATGAGGAATTCTCTCTGAGCTCTCTCTAATTTAGAATTTGTAAGGGAAAATCTACTCTCTCCCCAGTGAGGAGGGTAGTGGAAATCTTAACTGTCATCACTGTATCTCACCAACTCTATTGTCTCCAACCCACCTCCTTCCCACCATCTTCTGTTTATGTAGACAGGCACAGGAATCAGGTTGAGGTCATGGAACGATCTGGCCCCAATTTCTGGTGGACTGCTTTCTTTATCCTTAGATATGAATTCTATTTGTTGATTCTGAGTCAGTAGAAAAAGTTATTACTCAAGCACTCATACATTTTATGCTATTGTTACATTAATTAAGGTGTTGAGAAACAGACTCTTTGAATGTTTAGGACTGTGTTTCTTAAGATGTGTTTTATAGATGACCCATTTCTGAAACCACAGGGGAGCCTAGAAAAAAGTGCTAATTTCTGGGCCCCGTCTCCAGAGATTCAGGAGAGTTAAGAAAGAACCAGGAATCAGGATTTTTAACAAAAACTCCAAGCCTTACTGCTGCATACTTAAACTTAGACTACTATACATTGTCTTATTTCATCTTCCCAACTTCACTGGTAGGACTGATATTATTCCATTTTACTGATGAGGAAAGAGATTCAAAAGAGATTAATGGATTGCCAAAAGCAGAATAATACTTCATTCAATGCTAGTGATAATGAATGTCAGCCTGTCCCTTACCATGTCACTGACTGTAATTTTGGACTGAGAGAAAATGTCATTTTTTCAGATTACTAAAATAATACATGTTTATTTCCGAAAATCCATAACAGCACAAAAAATTAATTAATCAAATGTAATTCTACCATCCCAATATAATATTTTGTTTCTGCATGTAATACATTGTACTTGTTTTTAGAATTAAAATATTTTAATAATCTTTAGTAATTTTCTTTTAAAAATTAATGTACTGTACATGGGAAAAATACAACTAATGTAACATATAGCCTATAGTTAATGATAATATTGTAATATTTTTGTAGCAAAGGCAAAGAAAGTACTATATCAATGCTAAAGGTAACAAAAAAAAAGAATATGGAATTTAGTTTTGAGATGTGAATATGAATATAATCAAGCATTTTTTTCATTTTCATTAACAAGGAGACCTTGGTCATGTCATTTAATTAATTTGTGCTCATTTATTCATCTTTTAGAACACTGGAGAAAGAATTAAGATTGTTTTTAGGATTAAATAAGACAGATGTGCCTGGACAGGATTTTTTGAAGTGATGTTTCCATAATTTGTTGAGCTGCCTCGTTTGTTGTTTTGTGTTTTGAAATTGAATGTACTGTAAATTTCTATATGCATTAAATGTGTTCTTTAACATTATTTTAAATGACAATGTGGTTGTCCACTTTATGGATGTAAAATACTTTATTTAACCAATCCACTCTTAATGGACAATTTGATTATTTTAATCTTTATTATTACAAAAGTGTGTTTTAAATGTTTAGCAAGTTAAAGGGTAGCTGAGGAACATTTTGCACCTGTCTAAAAAAAAGTGACGCCAATATTTAAAGATCATATTAAAAGTCATTGGAGTCTGAAATGGTATGGAACATTTCCACAGTAACTGAAATGATTATTTTATGTTGTTTTCTTTCCTAACAGGAACAAGTCTATTTTGTTTTACTTTAACTTTCTAAAATGTGCCAGTCCTTCAGCGATGATAAACCTACAGTGCCCTACCAGACAGGTAAGTCAAAAGATGGCTCACTGGTATTAGCAAGTCTGGGGATAAAAGAATTCAGAAATTCCATTTGAGTTCTGTCTATGGTTAATTATGAATATGGAAGATGAGCAGACATAAGTAAGAATTTATGTTTACTTCTATACAATAAAACTAAGCAGAGATTAACTATTTTAGAATCTCTATGGAAACTCTGTGATTATCTTATCCAACCAATAACTTTTAAAATGAATAAATTGCAGCCTAGAGAAATGGAGAGATTGTTCTCAAAATCAGTATTATATTAGAACGAGTAATACTATCTTCTATAACTAATAAACTCCAATTTTCCAACTACGTAACACAATGAAGTTTATATCTTGTCCACATCACAATACAAGGTAGATGTTTGTGGTCAGTGGGTGACTCTTCTCCATGTTCACTCAGGGACTCAGGCTCCTTTCATCTGGTGGCTCTGCCATCCCCTAATTCCTCATCATCTGTATCTAGCTTCAGAAGGGGAAAGAGAGGGTGAACAAAGCACCCCTAACTCTTAAATGCTTTGAAATGTCACACATTGCATTTCCACTCATGCTTCATAGACATGACCTAGTTTTACTGGTCATACCCATAATAAAGGAAGAAAAAATTGAGCAATGGAGTTGTGGCCTGGGCAGTCTCTTCTATACCACAGAAAAATGAAGCATAAATTTCAGTGACAACTAGATGTATCTCTCATAGATTATGCCTCTGGCCTCCAGTACACCCTTCTTCTTCCCAGGGGGAAACCAGAGTCCCATACAGTAATGTCTTTGGACCAAAGTCCAAAACTGATACATAGTCCTTTCCATCAAGTCTGGATGTAGCTCCTAAAACTAAAAGTCAAGTTATTTGACCCTGCACACTAAATGCACAATGGAAAGCAGAGGATAGGAGAATTGCAACACAAATGCCCATTCAGAAAGGGAGGAGTGATAAATACCCAGCAGTCTTTGGTGCATGGCAATGATGGAATCCTGCTGAATGGGCACTGTGATGCCCCTTGCCCTGGCAGTGAAGGAGTGTCATTTATTCAACCTGGATTGTATTTTCAGAGAGGAACTCTCTAGTCCATTGTTTCCTATGGCCCTTTGCTCTTTCATCTGGGAAGTGATTTCTT
>PVKH010017265.1:0-15414 GCA_004027955.1 Chaetophractus vellerosus | reverse complement strand
TAATATTTTCTTGTTTACTGTGTGGGTCTCCACCCAGAGATAACACTGTATGCTAAGATGAGCACTTTCATACTCCAGAGAAGCATGCCCTACGTGTGCCCTACACGTATATCCCCCCACCCCCAACACCCTACACCAGTGACCCTCCCCTGCCATATTTGCCAAAAGAACATTCCCAACATTGTAGTTTTAACCACAGACCTGCAAATCCCCAAAGTTCACCTGCTTTTTACTCCAACCCTCCCCCAGCTCCATGAATAGTCCAACCCAACCCCTCCACCTTATTCCCCTCACAGACCATTTGTAAAGATAACTGTAATAACTTCAAAGTCACAGGAAGCAAAGCGGTAATGTAACTGAACTCCTCATTTTACTGTTGGGGGAACAGAGATGGAGTAAAGTTTTTAAAAAAGAATGTTAAGGCATAATATTCAAAAGGAAACGATTCCATTAGAAGCATGCATGGTCTTTTACCATCTTTAACTTCTACTAAAATGTAATTAACTTACTCGGTCTCTTGGGGTCTTCTAAATACAGTGGGCAGAGTTGGTTTCTGTGTGACCTTCAGTAGGTTTCTTAACTTCTCTGAGCCTCCACATTCCCACCTACAATGGGAACCACATGCAGATGTAACAGTTGAACTGGAAATAATCCACATAAAGTCATTCTGAATGTTCATGGGAAGCATTAAAAATGGTATGCATTTCAACGACTACTTCTTGGATTAAATGTTTAGTCTAAAAGAGCCTTTGCCAACGTTCCTAGCATTATTATAGTTTATAATTCTGTTTATCAAATATTTAATGTTTAACATAGTTTATTCTAATGAGCACCAAACAATTCTTAAATAATAGTACTTAGTATCTACTCCTGAGGCTGCAAACTATATTTAATTTCTTAACATCATAATACATATAGTATACCATGAAACAGAACTAAAAACAATGCCTACACTACATTCCATACCTTCACCACATGGGATGAGTGTGCCTAATCATCATCCATGTGTCTGGTTTTCTTTTTAATACCAATGACAGCAGCATGTTGAGGAATTAGTAATACTCTGAATGTCATGGGGGCAAAGTCAGGAGGATTTGGTTTACTAGCCTGCATAGGCTGGGGTGCTTCGACAGCTTTACTGCTAGTGCTTCTCTCTTCTTCACCAAGAGGGATTATAGGAACTGCCTCTTCATCACAAAGGGTCACCCACAAATGCAACGCAGACCTGCTGTGTCCCTGCTCTTGCCACTCAACCAGTGACCCAGGTTCATATCAGACCCAGCACAAAGAGATAGGAGGTTGTGAGTCATCTGGAGAATGTTCAAGGGTTTTGTAGGATAAACAAAATATAATCTGCAAGTAAAGAGTTAATTGGTGGGGAAGCAGATGTGGCTTAAGTGATTGGGCTCCCATCTACCATATGGGAGGCCCTGGGTTTGATTCCTGGGGCCTCCTGGTGAAGGCAAAAGCAGGCCCACATGGAGAGCGGGGTAGCCCACGAGGAGAGCTGGAGCTCGCACAGAGAGCTGGCAGCCCACGAGGAGAGCTGGAGGCCTGCGTAGAGAGCTGATGCAACAAAAAAGAGACACAGAGGAAAAAGACAATGAGAGACACAACAAATCAGGGAGCTGAGGTGGCTCAGGTGATTGAGTGCCTCTCTCCCACGTCGGAAGCTACCAGGATCATCCTGGTGCTCCTAAAGGAAAGATGAGAAGACTAGCCGACACAGAAGAACGTGCAGTGAATGGACACAGAAAGCAGACGTGAGCGCAAGGGGGTGGGGGGCAGGTATAAATAAAAAATAAAATAAATCTTTAAAACAAAGAAAAAAGTTAATTGGTGCATTCCTCTTTCATCAAAATAGCATAAGAGAAGGAGGGAAAGCAGAAGGTAGAAACCTTGGAAGGCAAGGACTGTGCCTGCCTTTCCTTCTAGCAGGAAGGGAGTGTGGTGCTTTCAACTAACATGCTTTTGTCCAAAGAATGGAATCATGAATTATCTAGAGCTGGATACAAACCAGGAATAATCAAGTTTAAACATCTGCCCCTACTGTCCCTGAAACATAGAGTTTTAAACATTTTAATTATAAATTTTTATAGTTTACCAATAATTGTTCTAAGGATTGAACTCAATTTAACAGCACACACCCCTTTAAATGATCAATTCTATTTACGAGTCCTTAAATACCCTAAACGACATTTATAAACTTTAAATATTCCTTATTGCCGTGAATTACATCCATGGCCTAACCAGAAAACATAATACCCTGTCAATCAAAAAATCTTCCCCAACACTTTAGTAACACTGAAAAACACATTTGGTTACATATAGGACTGGACGTAAAACACTCATCTTAAATGTTCACTATTGATATTAACTTAATTATCTTACACCTTTCACATTATAATTCCATCTTGAGCTGGAGTCACACAGTTATTTGTCAAGTTATATGAGTCATTATACTATCACAAACATAAAACAGTCAGAATATGAAATGCACACAGATTGTCTCAACGATGAAAAACTGTATCCACAAACCCAAAAGTTCAGTGCTCTCTGATTACTTCCATTCTCACTGTGCTACTGGGCAAAAAGTCTGTTTCTGTTCACTTTCAATTATTTCCCCAAATATATCTTCATTTTCATTCTCATGGATCCTTCTGAAACTTAGTCCCTATTGTTTTATGTTGGGTACATATCATAGTCTCCTCGTTGGTCTATGGGCTTCATGCATCCCCTCCTTTAAACCCTGTTCTCTGCTGCCACATACACCTTTTTCCACGCTATTTCAGTTTTTAGCACCTGCTTCAGTGACTATCGTGCTCAAATTCTGCACTGTCCCACTGAAGTCATTCTAGGGCCTTCTCTCCTACAGTCAAAGCATGTATACAATGCTTCAGTCATACTGGAAATAAGTGAGGTGCCCAAACAAGTCCTAGTTTGTTTGAACCTAGTCTGTGTTTGTCTGAACAATGCTAACTGTTGTTAACAAAAGGAACCAAAAGTGTATAATAGCACAAACACAATAGAAGCTAGTTATTGATCTTAAAATTGTATTGGAACAGATCAGCAGAGCAATTTTGCTTCATGTGCAAACACTGAGAGATGCTGGCTGGCAGGTGTGCTGCCTTCCACACGTGGCTTCCTAGGTATCCTTGGAGATTGTCTCCAGCCAGCAGCCAGCCAGAAAACAACAGGCACTCAGAGGAAGAGGCCAGGGGGCTCATGAGCCAAGTTCACGGGTAGTTCTCGGTGCTGCTCACGTACCATCAGCAGGCGCCTGGGCACACAGCCACACCTCTCTGCAAGGGAGGAGCGACTAAGTTTCCCTGCCATCGCTCTCTCCAGCCTTGTGTGTTTTCTTGCTCCACTGGCCCTGCTCAGCTCCGACCTATTACTTAAGGCTAGGGTCAAGTTCCAAAGCTTTCTTTAATTCTTGTTTGGGTCCACCAATTCCTAGGCACAGGGAACTTCTCACCCCTCTATTCCTCACAGCACAGAGCCTGACAGTGTACACATAAGCCTTTTGCAAATGTCTGTTGAACTAATAAATACCTGACAGAAGGCTGTCAGGACTTTTTGTTCTGTTTGATTTGGTAACTTAGAGCCATGTCTTCTTGACTGTTACTAGCAAATGCACTTCAAATTGCAAGGCCAAACTTTGCTTCAGTGGTAACTGTTCCAGAGCAAAGAAATCCCCTCTGACTCTAGTTGCATAAGCTGTGAAGCGAGTCCCTGCCTTTCTGACCACTGCCCTCTTAGGAGAAGGAGGCAGGCTTTGTGACCATCGGGCGCACGCTGGCACTGTGAAGAGACGAGCACGTGTGCAAGACAGCAGCGCATCAAATGAGCAGGTGGTGAGACAGTCAAGGAGTATTCAGAGATTCCCCACCTCTCTGCTCATTCTTGGGAAAGTATAGACTACGTCTGCTTCCTGGTGACGTGGGACAAAAATAACCACTAAGTTTAGTGGCAGTTATTCCCCTTTGGTCTCTTTCAGTGACTTTGATATAGGATCGCTTCATCCTGCCTCCAGGGGCTTAAATGATGACACATCTTGAAGTCGCGTCATTAGACAGGAGACTCACCTTTCTCGCCCTCTCCTCCTCAGTGGTCCTTAGTGTGTCTGGAAAAGCTAGGACTCTGCTCTGAGTATCTGCAGCCAATAGTCATCCAGTAAATATTTGAGGGGAAAAATAATTGAATTTTAAAAATGATGACTGTTTTCAAAAACATTGAAAAAATTGGTTTTATTTTCCCCAATTGCTCAATGAAAGTTTGCAGACACTTTTTTCAAAGATCTCTTTCTTACATAAGCTTAGTGAACATCATTAACCATTTTTCCCAGTCCACCTTCAAGCTGTTGATAGAGCTGTAGAGCTACCATCACTATAACAATGTCATCACTTCGGATGGTTCTTCGTTATCAGTGTAAGTGAAAGAACTTGTGATGGCTTAAAGGGGCCTATGGAGGAGCATGAGCAAAGCCCAAAGCCCATGAACAGTGTATCAGTCAGGCTTCTCCAAAGAAACAGAACCAACGAGACATATAGATACGTGTGTGCGCATGTGTGTGTGCATATATGTAAATATAAGGGATTTATTATAGGAATTGGCTCACGTGATGACAGGTTTGGCAAGTCTGAATTCTCAAGGCCAGGCTACAAGTTGGAAACTCAGTGAGGGTGAAATCGAATTTCCTAGGTAAAGCTGCAAGTTGGTGACTCCTATGAAAGTGATATTAAATTCCCCAGGAGAAGCTGGCTGGCCGAAGTAGAGATAGAAATTCTTCTGACTGCTGAAATCATCAGTTTTCCCTTTACAGCCTTTAGTTGATTGGATGAGATTTCTCTTATCGCTTAAGGCAATCTCCTTTGTTGATTGTAGATGCAATCAGCCCCAGGTGCAATTAACTGGGTACACATGCAAATCCATCAATGAAATACTCTCACAATAACAATCAGGCTTGTTTGACCAACCAAGTGGACACCATAACATAGACAAGTTGGCACATGAACTGAAATTAATCATCACAGAAAGCAATCTTCTAATTTACAATGGATGAGTGATGGAAGATAAATACTGTCTTCCTTTTCGCTAACACAAGACCATCCTGACGTGTGTTCCACAAATGTTACAGAGGGTCCCTAGCAGGCTTGAGCTCCAGTTGCCCACAGCAGTGCCCATTCATGAATATGTGGGTTATCAGTTCTCCTCCTTTCCTCTCCATTTCACGCCGTCACCATGTTTCTCAAGATCACCTCCTTAATCAACCATTTACCCTCAATTATTTATTTCAAGACCAGCTTTGCAGAAAATCCAACAAAGATCATCACTATGCATTTCCTTAACCACAGGAAATTGCCAAATTGTGCTAAAATGTGGTGGGTATAACAATATTGAAAAACCTGTTTTTCTCATATCTTCTGTCCAAGAGGACGTGCTTCTTTGTATCCTTTTGGTACCTGCGACATTCTATCAAACTGCCGAAAAAAATTCGAGAAAATATCAGGAGTTTAAAAGTAATAGGAAATCTTAGAAATTGATGTTCCACGATACAGCTGTTGACTGATTTGGTACACTTGGAAAACAAAACAAAATAAAACACTCTATCCTGCCTAGGAAGTAAACGGGTGCAGACTGATTCAGTTATGGAGAACTGTTTGCACTATATCCAACAATGAAAACACTTGTGCCCCTGGAAATTGTGCCCAGTGGAAGTCTATCAAATGAGGCATCTCCAAAGTGAAATGTAGGGCCAGTAAACCCATTTAGGATTATTGCAAACTAAATGCCAAGACCCTTTCAATTGATTTAATGATCCAGTAGACATAGATAAAGCATGGCTCTTCTAATCTATTTATTATAAATAGTAAAAGCAATGGCTACATAGAAATCTAAATATTTTTCCCAAAGATTTAAAAATAATTTTCTACAATATTTATGGATTCCCTCAAAGGGCCATTTGCTATATTTCTTTACTAAAAGGCAGAACAGTTACAAGACAAATGGGTATCCCTCAAATTCTTGCATATTAATAGGCAAAGGGCTCCCTAAGCAGCACTGTAATTTTGTTTTTGAATTTCAGTGAACAGTGGTAATATTTTATGACAAATGCATTTACATATACAAGGTAATTTTTATTTCACCTTAGTCTTTTAAAATCCAGACAAAACAATACCTTATTCTATTATGAATTGTCACTACCACACGTTTCATGTTCTCTTGACTACAGCATAGCACCCTGCATCCTGGGGAGACAAAAGACACAGAAAAATGGCTAATTACCATTTTGACCTTTGAGAAAATCAGTAATCTTCCTATTTTCAGGTGATACAAAACATTACGTTAGTCCTTCTGGTTGCCAGTAGAATCCAGAATAAACGTTATATAATATATTGGAATTTCTATCTGAATCCAGAATTTGAAGATAGACATGATTTTCATGCTTCCATTTCCTTAAAATGATAGAGAAATCTGTCACTCTTGTTTCAAAATGGCATAGATTTTCACTGATCAGACAAATCATTTAAGAAGTGGACCCATTATACTGCAGCAATTTCTATTGATTGTCCTAAGGTATATATATTCTTCACCTTAGTTTTCTTGGAGCTCATGAGCATGGCTTAGCCATAATTGCACAGGAAACCTTCCAAAAGTGGCCCTGATCTTTGTCCCCTTCAAGTTGAATGAGAAGTCTCCTGTTAGTGACAACTGTGAAGAAATCATCTTCAACGTTCAGTCTTGCACGCCAAAATACGGTGTCCTGTTGGTTTCCTCCATAGGAAAGTACCTTTCAAAACTAAAAACTGCACATTTCTCCGGCTTGCGGATCTGATCCCTCCCTTGGGCAGCCACACGTCCACTGACTGAACTCGGAGTCCAGCTGCTACTGAGGTGAACAGTTCTTCGCAGGCTTGATCCGGTGTTTCCTGATGGGATGGTCCTTCAAGTGCCCACGGATCATTTTAAGGTGTTCAGTCCTCGACTTTCTCCAATAAGTGTTTTAAGAGACTCCAGAGATGACCTCTGGGCATGCGCACTAGTCCAGAAACGCAGGGAATTAACACTCCCGGGACAACGCTCAGGGGGTGGGCACTGCTGGAGAAATGCTTCTCCCTGTAGAGAAGTTCAGGGAGGTTTTCTATGCCCTCCTACGCAGGTCAGGGAGGACTGCGACCCACTTACCCACCACCCTTTCCATCCCTCCCTCCTGACTCCCGAGATCACCACCTGGATAAACTGCTGGCAAACAAGTGCTGTTTTCAGGCTTTCCTTTGAGGAGACCCTGGGATAAGATACCCCTCCCTTCTTCTCTCCCTTCCTTCCTCCTCCCTCCTTTCCTTCCTTTTTTCCATCCATTCATCCATCCATCCATCCAACTATCTAACTATATCTACCTAGCTTATATCATTTATCATTTATCTATCATCACATTTATCAGTCTTATGTATCACCTATCATTGAACAAGAAGGAGCTACAATGACTTCTACAGAGTGATTTTAAAGGAATGTGTGTGCATTAAAGACAAGCTCATTTGAATCAGTCAAAGCAAATGATTTCTAATGCGCTTTAAGTTCTTGAAGTTTATTTAAGATCAAGTTTCTCTGTATTTAAGGAAAGATGTTGGTGGTTGTAATAGGAAAACATTCAGTCAGTGCAGGGATAGAAAATAAATGACACAGCCTTTTTAAAATATAAATTTGATCACGAACATAATATACGCATATTGTCAAAAGAAAACCCCCCACAGGTAAAGCAGAACTGCAAGAAGACACTGTTGGCCCCGCCCCTCTGGACACCTACTCACTGGCATCGGGGAGCCGTGAGCATCTTCTTCTGGACTTCCCACTCTTTTAGAGTTCCCTCTTCAAAAATGCGATTCTATATTATTTTCACAATAACAACACTAGTTTCCTTGTTGCTTGTTTTTTCATTTAACCGCACACACAAGATATATTTTTATATGACTTTTCCTCAGATGATGAGCTGTGCATGGCAGCTAGTGTAAGCATGGAACACCAGCCAAGTCCAAGTCATCCCGGCTCATCGGTGGCATTTCCCCAAGTTAAACGTTATGTCTATAAACTCACTGAAGAATAACATCCAGTTCCATATGATGATCATAAATTGCTGGCAAACTCATCTGCTTGAACATTGTTGCTTCCATTTAACAATGATTGGATAGGCAGGTATGGGGTGGGCTTTCAATTTGGAACTTGTTCCACCCTACCAGCTATTTCATCAAAACATCTATCCAACCTAAACGAGTGTCTCTGAAACAGATTCTATGGAGTGGCTATCCCAGGGCCCTGACCAGCTACGTAGGGCATCTTACAATGCTGTCTCTCGAGAGAGGTTATTTTTTTTTTTACAAGAAAAAATTCTGGAGACTTTCAGAGTTTAAATGTAAATGAGTTTATGTGTTTATGTCTCAGCTATTTGGGTAATGATAAAATATAATGGATGGCTCCCAAATTATAGGTTTAATGCTTTCCATATGCAAGGGCACTAGGTAAGCTCAATATTTTAAGTAACCCTGCTGTGAATCTTTTTATAAAGTAAAGTCATGCTTTTAAGTGACTTTTCAGTCTCTCTATTTATAAATTTTTGTTCCCCTCTATTCAATTTTACTAAAGAAGATCCATTTCAAAAATCAATCTGATGATAATAAGCTCAAAATCATTTTTCTTGCTGGAAGAAGCGTATCTTTCAGTTTGCTATATATTTCAAGGAAACAAAACTCTCTGCTTCTGAAAAGACAATGCAGTTAAAAAGATGATTTAATTGATGGTATTTGATGAGTGATCTGGTTAACAGGGAAACTGAGCCACTATGAGGCTGTGGCACCCCAGACCCAAGAAGCATTCCCTGGCAACCCCACCCTGCAGACATGCCAGCTTGTGTGCAATTTGAAAATCCGCACACGGTTTGGTTTAGGTTTCAACCTGAAGATATCCATGGAAATATAAAATAAATACATCGTTGTTGGAAGTGATCTCACAAATGCCAAGGACCTTTCAAGACAGTATAACGCTCATATGGGCATCAGGTGTAAAGAAGTTTGCTGGGGAACAGTACACATCACAAGCAATGTCCACCAGTTACTAGCAAGGCTATGCAGATCTCAGATACCTTATGACAATCAGAAGAGGGAGGAGGACTGTGAACTGTCCAGCTGGCACAAATTAGACTTAGAGCAAGATGTCCTTCTCTCCTCTCTCTGACCACCCCACCCACCAAGACAAAATAAACTTGCAACTCGTATTCATGAGGATTCAATCTAGGACTTTACTCAGTGGAGAACATACTTGAATCGCTGTCTGACCTGAGATGGACAGATGTCTAATCTCTACTGATCTTTCATTCTGCCATTGAGAAATTGCTTCAGGACTGTGTCTGAACCTATTTTCCTGCAGGTTTGAATCTGTGCTATTTTACTCTGGAATTAAAATGCTATTCCCAAATAGGAATTTGATTATTTAGAAAGAATTATGGCCTCAGTGGAAATTAAATAACTAAATCAATAATTTATTTCATTCTTAGAGATTACCGTGTCTAATAGTTAGAGCTGTAATTAAACATAGAATTACGTTGTAATTAATTTCTATTATATTTAAAATATTATTTACATGTATAAATGTTTGTGGCTATGCTATCATTTTTTATAATTGATTATATTAAATCTATGCTGGCCTTCCACTGTCTTTTAAAATTTGTAATTTCTTTCAATCTATTTTTCTATTTATTTTACAATTTTACAATAAAGGACTCCTTAAAAGCAAAACAAAACAAAACAAAAAACCCATGGGTTAATTTAGAATCCCTCAATCAAAGATATCGATTTGATAAAATAGAATAGCATAAAATCTGTTTATTTTCAAATGTAGGTATGCATAGATAGGCAGGTAGATGATAGATATCCTTTTTCTCTATCTACTACCTATCGTCCATCGGTTTACACCTGTATCTATATGCATGTATGTGTGCAAAGAGATACTTAAAACCAAATATTAGATCATTCGTATCTGAACAACTGAAAATGGCTTTATTATAAGCAGAACTTTGCCATATTATTCCCAGTAGAAATCATTGATAAGATTCAATTCAGTGGCTTGAATGTCTGTGTAATATTGATGGAAGATAAGAATAGACAAACGTAGCTTTGGCCCAAGCATAGTAGATGAAATTTTCTACTGCCTATACATTCTAAAATCTGTAGAACTTTGGACTTGCCAAATGTGATAAAGAACAAAGCCTCTCTCCCCTGCTTAAAACTTTCAGGGACTTACCATTACATAAAGGATAAATCTTAAACACAGAAGTTTTGAAATCTGAGGAGAGTCTACTCAAGCTTTTCTCCAACGGTTTTGTTCCCTTCTCTCTCCTTGCCATTCCTCATATCACCTTTGCCTGAAGAATCCAAGAAATAGATGGAAATGCCATATACTTTAGGACTCCTGGCATGCTTTAATCAAGCTATTTTCTATATCTGGGATCTTATTCCATTCTCTACTTGGCAGGAGCTTAGAAAACCCAGCTCAAAAATCTTCTTTCTGACCCTTTCACAAGAGCTTCTAACCTGAGTTACCTACTCTACACCTCTTTGTATTCCCAGAACATTTCACAGATCAATGAGCTTTCCACAACAGAAAGAGAGTTTCAGTTAGACTTAAACCATTTATGTAATACCTACATAACTGGTTTTGTATTAAATAAACAATGATGTAAATGATTGGATCATCAATGCTGCAAACTATACAAAATGTAACAACAGTATAATTTAAAATGGGATTTACCTCTTCTATGCAGTTTTTTTCACCATGAAATAAGCCCCAAAGATTGTAATCAGATTTCACAGAGTTCTGGGATTTTAATTTCAATCAGCCATCATATATTATTGCATTTAACAAAATGTGTGAGGTCCAACAAAAGTTACATAAGATTGTTGGTTTAATTCATTTACTAAAATATTTTATATATATATATATAGCTAAAAATATGAGCTACTTTCAGGAGTCTGCCTTCCGTGGGCAAGTGGAGTAGGGCTTAGCAGAAAACTGCAGAAGTGAGAAGCGAGTGACAAGGTTTTTGGGACAATCCCCATAAACACATTCTCCTCATCTGCTGGAATCTCACCACCATTTTTGAGTCTTTCCGAGTGAGTAACTGCTTTTTTATTAAAATTCCAGTATGCATTGTGTTCTTATAAACTACAGAGCCAGAATCTGAAGGCGCGAGGGACATCATGAGTATGTTGAGACAAGGTTTTTGTTAACTGAAAAAGGTACCCAAGAACCATTTTATAAACTGGCATATTGCATAGCACCCTGATGCGGAGACCTGTCAAGACGGAGCTAGAGCTGCTCAGAGTGAACAGGAGGGGCCACCCGTACTCCTGTATCATACCATGTGGACGACGCGCCTTGTTGACGGGCAATGGGGCGCCTGCCCTGGTGCCTCGCCCACTCACCTGCCCACCTTCAGGCCTTGGATGTTCACGGAGACAATTCTGTGGCACCCTAAGGCTCCTTCATACATAACACAGAAAACCATTCACTCCAGGACCCTTTATTTTACCAGAGGCCGATGGAGAAAGTGATACAGCTAAAGCATACATTTCAAACTACGTTCCTGGGGTGGATGGGATGGGCGAAATATTTTTTTCTTGCGTATCAGTTTTTATGAAGAATCAAGGTATAATACAGTGCATAAACAGATGTAAGTATATCTGTGGTATTAAAATTTCATGAGTGGGTTGAGTAGGAAAAAAATGTCTCAAATGCCTCCTTAGGGTGGGTGTTAATGATAAAAAGAGCTCCTTTCCTCTGTGTCACAGAGGACATGTTAAGACGATTGCATAGAAGGTAAAGTGAGTTAAGAGGCCATCTGCTCTGAGAACAAGAACTAATGGAGATACCAGAGAGAAGAAATGGGCCCAAGGGACTACGCAAATAAACATCCGGGCTCCCTGAGCAAGACACAGGAAAAGGCTATCTTTTCTCGCAACACTCCTGTCAAACACATGACATCTTAGACACGCTTTCCCAATCCTTAAAGCTATCTCTTTCCAGACATTTTCGGTTATGAGGAGTGGTCTCATTTGGGTAATTAAGTCTAAGTTTTAGGTATTAAAGTCCCTTGCAGTTTAAATATTAATTTCAAATTTGGATTCAAAATCAGCTTCTCTTCTTCCCTGGCTCAGGGGCATGCAATAGGGAAGGCGCCGTGGTTTGACCTTTCCCTCAGCCTCCTCCTTTCTCACTCTGACTCTTAGAGATTTGGGGCAGGAAAGGATTCGTAGAAAGTCGATTCCCTGAAGGACTCTTCTATGTAAGCACTTCGGTGCTAACGTTGGCTGGCAGTCAAGGCTGCCTTTGTGGCAGGTGTTTGAATACCTGTGCTGGTCCTTCTGTGGGCTGCCAATGGGAGTTCTCTGAGAGACCCAGGGGTTCTCGGCATTTCCCAGCTGACTTCCCATGAACTCTCTAAGGTTCTTCCCCTGTCTACACTCCATCGGTGTCGACTGCTGAAGTCCTCCATGGTAGTACCATAGAACATACACCTTTATGACAGACCAGGCCTGGGACCCTTTGTCATTGCCCATGTAACCTAAGGAAGCACATTTTCAACCTAGTAAGTAGAGGATGCAGGGAACCCCACCCCTGGGCCCCTTCTGGCTTTGGCTACCCCAAGCTTCCCTGGCCCTCAGAGTGGTCCAGGTCATCAGCAGGCACCACTCCCTTTGTCCATGGAGACCCTCAAACTCTCAGGTCACAGGCATGGCTCTCAAGAGCCTTTCAACATGGACAGCTGTGCTCACATGGCAGGAAAAGAGTCAAATCTGCAGACTGGCAAATGTCCAGCTGGAGAGTGAACTCTCTCATACGCTACATATCCTCCCTCAACCCCTGGGAGTGACTCCTTTGGAAAGCCCTCCCCTGGCATGAAGTACAGGAAGTGCTCTCCTCCCCTCCCAGAGCCACAAATCTTCTATTAGGGTGGTAAACTATCAGAGACACACATTCCCCGCTTCAACCAACTTCCCCTAAATGGTCCATACTCACTCTTATTGGCGAGAGCCAGATGGTGGGAGGTTCACACAGGACTGGGTTTGCCATTGTTTTTTTACCAAAAGGATGTAACCAGAAAGTCTTATCACTGTAGGGATACTGAGTGTCTTCTGTCCTCACCCCCATTCCACTTCCTAGTACCCTAACACTGACACGTTGCCAAGGGCTGTTATTTACTCCAAGACTTGGATAAAGATATTTAACTCTACCCTACAGAAAACATCAGTTATGAGTAAAAGAACCATTTGTTTTATAAGAAGCGCTCCAATTATCATATATTTATTCAGGCCAACTGACTTCACTATCAATTTTCTAATTCAGTTTTTTTAAAGACTTCATGATACCACCTGGAAACATTTAAGCCCATGGGCCAGGACATTCTAAATTAATTTAATGAAATAGCTCAACTAAAGCCCAGCTAATTAAACTTCTCTTTTAAATCACTGAATGGAAATAAAATCATTGTGTTTATTGTGCAAAATAAACTATGGTTCCAATCTAAGGTAGCCAAGCCTGCCTCAAGGGGGCAGAAAGGTGGCCATAAAGTCTAGCATCTCTGATCTGAGACCTCAGGTTCCCATACGCTTTTCCTTCTAGCCAGCACCTTCACTGCTCTCTCCTAAGTAAAAAACCTACCAACTTCTCTCTGTCAACTCTCTGACATCTATCTGAAACTTCCACCTTTGGCAGTACCCAGCCTTAACTCTTCTAAAACTTCAAAGAAAACTTCTTTGAATGGGACTCTTCTTCTCAGAGCCACCATTTATCTGTTATTTGCAAGACAGTCCTTAAACTTTTGCATTCGTATTAACGTTTACTGCATCACCTCTTCCAGAGGCCGCTATATACTGATGTTCGCAGAAGTACTTCTGCTAAGACTCTAATCTCCATGGAAGAACACAAGAGCATAAAGTGTCAGGCATTGGATCAGGGAGGCATTTGGAGGGAGCTTTTCTCGGGTCCCGCCAAATCCCATCACCAAATGGTAATCTGAGTATTTCTTTTTGTCATTCCAAATTATATTTCTTTTTTATTAGAGAAGTTGTAAGTTTACAAAAAAATCATGCACAAAATGCAGTTCCCAAACACCACCCTATTTTAACACCTTTCCTTAGTGTGGTACATTTGTTCCAATTCATGAAAGAACATTTTAGTAACTGTACCATTAACTATAGTCCATCATTTAAATAGGGCTCACTATTTGTGTTATACAGTCCTTTTTTATTTTTTATTCTAGTTACACATATATAACCTAATGTTTGCTGTATGTTTTTAGTTAGTTTTTCATTTGAGAAGTTGTGAGTTGACAAAACAATCATGCATACCACACAGGATTCCTATAGCTCACCCCACCACCAGCACCTTACATTGTCGGACACATTTATTACAAATGATGAAAGAACACTGTCATAGTATTACTGCTATCTACAGCCCGTAGCTTGTATTTGGTGTGTTTTCCCCACAAACCATCCTATTATTAACACATGTATTAGAACTGTATATTTGGTATAGTTCATTAGAGAACATCCTCATATTTGTACTGTTGGCCACAGTCCATCATTCACCTTGGGGTTCACTGTGTTATATGGTCTCCTGCCTTCTTCAGTCCATCCCACATGTACACTCAGGGGCTCTCAGGTTCATCTAAGAGTTGTGCTGTCATCAGTTCAGGCCATTTCAGAATGTTTTCATTAAACCAAAAGGAAATAATCCAATGCTCCCTTATACACCTCATTATTGACCCTTAGCATTGATATAGTACCTCCTTTGCCATTGTAAAAATATTACAATATTACTGTTAACTATAGTCTATATGTTAAAATGAAAATAATTTTCTCATTTCTATTGCATGATATCTTTGTTGCAACACAATTTACACCATCAGAAATGTTTCATAGGCTTATTCCATTTGAAACCTACCACAAAACTCTTGTGGGGAAGTCACTTCTTTATTTAGCAGAATGATTTTAAGAATATAGGAGTGGACCTTTCCTAAAGGAGGCCCAGATTCACACAGGGAACTCTTAATTTTATTTGAGAGGTTCCAGCGGAATAAGATGAATCATAAGAAGATGATCTGCATGTGTTCCTGTTTCTTCTCAGTTACTCATTTCATATTTACTAGCATGGTATTGTATTTTTGCAAATAAAGGCCATAAAAAGGTCTAATTTTAAGAAGATATAAACAACTTATTACAGATGGGGTAAAAGAAAACAGACATTTCTTTAGAGGAAAAAACATTTTACGGCCAAGTAAAAAGTGATTCTCCTTTTTCTAATGAAATAAAAAAAAGAAATGTAGACAGAAGAGCCAAACTGACGTCGCCCACCTCATCCTCA
>PVKH010017264.1:0-15492 GCA_004027955.1 Chaetophractus vellerosus | reverse complement strand
GAAAGATGTTGTTAAAGTGGGAAAGTTGGGGGGGGAGGGAGTGGAGTATATGGGAATACCCTATATATTTCTCCTATATTTTTGATGTAAATTTTTCATAATCTAATGCTTCTTTAAAAATAAAAATATAACTCAAAAAAAAACCCACATTAGATGCATACAACAGCAGACTAGAAATGGTAAAAAAAAAAAGAATAAGTAATGCAGAAGACAGAACAGATGAAATTGAAGAGAGAGAAAAGAATGGAAACATTTCTCATCAGAAACTGTGGTGGCAAGAAGGCAGTAGCAGGATATAAATAGGATACTGAAGGAGAAAAATTGCGAGCCTAGAATTCTTTATCCAGCAAAATTGTCCTTCAAGTATGAAGGTGCATTTAAAATATTCACAAATAAACAAAAACTAAGAGAATTTGTAAAAAAAATCTGATTTTGCAGGAAGCATTAAAGGGAGCCTTAAAGCTCAAATGAAAAAGGAGAAGTGAGACTTGGAGGAGGGTGTAGAAGTGAAGACTATCAGAAAGGAGAACCAAATGAATAAAAAGATAGATGAAAATAATATATGGCATATGAAAGCCAAAGAATAAAATGGTGGAAGCAAATAATGTATGTATAGTAATATCATTGAATGTGACTGGATTAAACTCCCCAGTCAAACGATATAGGCCGACAGAATGGATAAAAAACATGAGTCCTCCACATGCTGCCTCCAAGAGACACAACTTTACATATCGGCTGAAAGTGAAAGGTTGCCAAAAGGTATTCCATCCAAACAGTAACCACAAAGGAGGAGAGGTAGCTATACTAATACCAGACAAAATAGACTTTAAATTTAAAAAAAAACTTATAAGAGATGCAGAAGGCCATTATATATTAATAAAAGGGATAATCCACCAGGAAGAGATGACAGTCATTAATATCTATACACCTAACCAGGGTACCTCAATGTGGACCAAACTCAGGCAAAACTGAAGGGAGAAATAGAAATCTCTAAAATAATAGTTGGAGACACACGACACAACTCCACCTATAATAACAGCTGAAGACACACCTCTCACATCATTAGACAGGAAAACTAGACAGAAGATCAACAAGGAAACAGAATCTAAACAATATGATAAACGAGCTAGATCTAACAGACATGTACAAAACATTGCATCCTGAATCAGTGGGTTATACACACTTCTCAAGTGCCCATGAATCTTTCTCCAGGATAGACCATAAGTTGGGTCACAAAGCAGGTCTCAATAAATATAAAAAATGATTGAAATTATACAAAGCATCTTCTCTGGTCATAATGCAATGAAGCTGGAAATCTATAATAGATAGAAAAGGGGAAAATTCACATATGTGTGGAAGCTAAACAATACAACAAATTACACAACCTAGATGAAATGGACAAATTCCTAGAACGTACAAACATCCTACATTGACTTTACAAGAAATACAAGAACTCAACAAAACAATCACATTAAAGAGATTGAATCAGTCATAAAAAATCTCCCAACAATCAAAAGTCCAGAACCAAATGTCTTTACAAATGGAATCTATCAAGCATTTTGAGAAGAATTAACACCAATCCTGTTGAAATTCTTCCAAAAAATTGAAGAGGAGGGAAAATTAACCACACATCTTATGAAGCCAACATCACTCTAATACCAAAGCCAGATAAAGATGCTATAAGAAAGGAAAATTACAGACCAATCTCTCTAATTAACATAGATGCAAAAATTCTCAACAAACTACTTGTAAATAGAATCCAACAGCATATTAAAAGAATTATACACTGGACCAAGTGGGATTTATTCCTGGTATCAAGGTGGTTCAACACAAGAAAATCAAATGACATAATACACCACATTAACAAATTGAAAGAAAAAAGACACATAATCATCTTGATTGATGCTGAAAGGGCATTTGACAAAACCTACCATCCTTTCTTGATAAAATCACTTTGAAAGATAGGATTAGAAGGAAAGTACCTCAAAATGATAAAGGGTATATATTAAGATCCCACAGCCAACATCATTCTCAATGGGGAAATGTTAAAAGCTTTTACTCTAAGATTGGGAACAAAACAGGAATGCCCACTGTCACTACTGTTATTTAACATTGTGCTAGAAGTTCTAGCTACAGCAATTGGACCAGAAAAAATGTATCCAAATAGGAAAAAGGGAAGTAAAATTTCCGCTCTTCGCAGATGATGTGATCCTATATTTAGAAAATTCTTGAAATGACTAAGACAAAGATCCTTGAGCTAATAAATGGGTTCAACAAACTGGCAGGATGCAAGATCAACAAGCAAAAATCAGTAGTTGGGGGCGGGGTATGGAAAAAGTGTGCCAAATGTACCCTATGAACCATGGTTGGTGGTAGTAGTCTGTGCCAAATGTACCCTATGAACCATGGTTGGTGGTAGCAGTCTGATGATGCTATTATCTCATAATCTGGAACAAATGTTCCACCATGGTGTAGTGTTGGTTAAGGGGTATTGTATGGGAATTCCACACATGTGCATGATTGTTTCATGAGTTCACAACTTCTGTAAATAAAATATATTTAAAAAATCATAAGAGGGTGGATTGGGGGAAATATACCAAATGTAAGACATGGGCTATAATTAGTAGTGATATTTTGATGATATTCTTCCATAATTTGCAACAAATGTTTCACAACAATGCAAGGTGTTGGTGGTGGGGTGAAGTAGGGAAATCCTGTATGATGTTATGCATGTTTGTTTTGTAAGTTCACCACTTTTACCATACACTTACTGATTATGTATGTTCATATATGAATGATATACATAATAAAAAAAAAAACGAAAAAAGACAAATGACCTGATTAAAAAATAGGCAAAGGACTTGAATAGACATTTGTTCAAAGAAGAAATAAAAATGGCAAAGAAACACATGAAAAAAATGTTCAACATCACTAGCAATTAGTGAAATGCAAATCTAAGTTATAATGAGAAATCATTTTACATCTATTAGTAGGGCCATTACAAAAACATGGAAGACTACAAGTATTGGAGAGGATGTGGAGAGACAGGAATGTAGAATGGTACAGCCACTGTGGAGGATTGTTTGGCAGTTCCTAAAGAAGTTGAACATAGACTTGCCATGGGACCCGGCAATACCACTACAAGACGGAAGAACTGAGAGTAGTGACACAAACAAACATCTGCATACCAATGGTCATAGCGGCGTTATACATGGTTGCCAAAAGATGGAAACAACCCAGGTGTCCATCAACTGATGAATGGATAAACAAATTGTGGTGTATACACACGATGGAATATTATGCAGCTGTAAGAAGAAATGAAGTTGTGAAGCATATGACAACATGGATGAATCTGGAGGACATTATGTTGAGTAAAGCAAGCCAGACACAAAAGGACAAATATTGTGTGATTGTGCCATTACTATTTAAATATATTGTGTAAACCCATGGAGTTAATAACTAGAATATAGGTCACCAGAAAATAGAATGAGGTTAAAGAATAGAAAGCTGAGGGTTAATCTGTGCAGAATTGGTAAAAAGGTTGTTAGTAAATCTTTGGAAATTAATAGGAATGGTGAAAGCATCATAATGTTTGTAACTAGCAGAGCTATTATATAGGTATGACAGTGGTTGAAAGGGAAAGTTTAAGGCCATATACATTACTAGAAGGAAAGCTAAAAAATGTAACATGGGACTGTGTAGCATAGCAAAACCTCATATAAAATATGAATATGGGTAGTATTGCATATATAAGACTGTTTTTCTTTGAAACTGAACACATGCACGTTAATGTTACAAGAGGTTAATATCAGGCAAAAATACAACCAGAGCAAAATATGGACAGTAGTGTATTGTAATATGTTAATAATTTTCTGTTAAGGGCAAGAAAAGAAAAGGAAATATACTAAGTGAAAGAAACTAGACAAAAGGTACTACATATTGTTTGACCCCATCTATAAAAAATTTAAATACAAATAAATTAGAAGGAAACATAACATCTATATATGGCAAGGGAAGCATAGAGAGATTGAGAGGTGATTATTGAGGGGTAGAGCTTTTTTAATTTGATTGCTTCTGTTTATTATTATTATTGGAATAATGAAAATTCTCTAGTAATGATTGAATTGATGAATGCACAACTATGTGATTATACCAAATACCATTGATTGTACCCTTTGGATGGACTGTATGCTTTATTAACATGTATAAATAAAATTGATTTTTTTGAAAAAAGAAAACTAGAAGATCTCAACAGACAAGTAACAAGTAAAGATATTGAATTGGTAATCAAAACCCTTCAAAAAAGAAAAGCCCAGACCAGACGGCATCACTGGTGAATTCTACCAAACATTTAAAAAAGAATTACTTCCAAGACTTCTCGAACTTTTCCAAAAATTGAAGAGGAGGGAACACTTCCTATTCATTTTATAAGGCAAGCACCATCTTAATACTAAAGTCAAGTGAAGTCATCACAAGAAAAGAAAATTGCAGACCAAATGTAATTCATGAATACAGATGAAAAATCCTCAACAAAATACTAGCAAACTAATCCAACAGCTCATTAAAAAACTTACAAATGGGGCCGGCTCGATAGCCCAGTGGATAGGGCGCCGGCATACCACATGGGAGGCCCCGGGTTCGATTCCCGAGGACCTCTCCTAGCGGGCAGGCCGCCTTGAGAATGGCAAGCCGCCATGGGCGGGTCGAAGCCGCCGTGGGCAGGGCAAGAAGCTGCCACGGACATGGCAAGAGCCGCCACGGGCAGGGCAGGTCGCCCACGGATGGAGCGCAGCCAGCCACCTGCGAACTGAAAGCCGGCCGTGATCAGACTCAGAGACCGCCCACAAGCGGGGAAAGCCGCGCCTGCGCAGTGACCACTCTCGGAAAGTCGCTGCAGCAGGGGGAAGGAGAGATATGTAATAAAATAAATAAATCTTAAAAAAAAAAAAAAAACTTACAAAAACATTATCAAGTGGGATTTTTCCAGGGTATGCAAAGATGCTTCAACATAAGAAAATCAATTAATGTAATATACCACATTAATAAAATGAAGAGAAAAAAACCCCCAAGATCATCTCAATTGATGCAGAAAAGGCATTTCATAAAATTCAGCACCTCTTCCTAATCACAACCCTCAGGAAACTAGGAATAGAAGGAAACATCTTTAACAGATAAAGGACATATATGAAAAACCCAGAGTTAACATCATACTCAATGGTGAAAGACTAAAAGCTTTCCCGTTGAGATCAGGAACAAGACAAAGATGCCTGCTGAAACCACAGTTATTCAAAATTGTGCTGGAGTTCAAACCAGAGCAATTAGAAAAGAAAATAAATAAAAGACATTCAAATAGTAAAGGAAGAAGTAAAATTCTCAGAAGACAAAGATCCTATATAGAGAGAATCCTGAAAAATTCACAACTAGTAGATCTAAGAAACAAATTCAGCAAAGTGGTAAGGTTCAAAACAAGCGTGCAAAAATCAGTGGTATTTCTATACAATAATAATGAACAATGTGAAGAGGAAATCAAGAAAAATATTCTATTTGCAATAACAATTAAAAGAATCACATATATAGGAATACATTTAACCAAGGATGTAAAGGACTTGTATGCAGACTACGAAGCATTGTTAAAAGAAAGTGAAGAATGCGTAAAAAATGGAAATATATTACATGTTCATGGTTTGGAAGAATAAAGATTATCAAGATGCCAATTCTTCCCAAAGCAATATACAGATTCATTGCAATTCAACTCAAATTTCCAACAGACTTATTTGCAAAAATCGAAAATCTAATCATTAAATTTATATGGAAGGCAAATGGCTCTGAATAGCAAAACCTATCTTGAAAAGGAGAACAAAGTTGGAGGACTCATACTTCCTGATTTTAAAACTTATTACAGAGCTATAGTAATCAGAACAGTATAGTGGTGGCATATGAGCAGACATATATATTGAATTGAAAGTTCAGAAATAAAACCTCACATCTTTGGCCAATTGATCTTTGACAAGGGAGCCAAGTCCATTCAGTCTCTTCAACAAATGGTATTGTGATTACTGGATAGCCATGTGAAAAATATGAAAGGGGACCCATACCTCACACCATATACAAAAATAAACTTGAAATTGATCAAAGACCTAAATATAAGAATTAAAAACTCTAAAACTCCTAGAAGGAAAAATAGGGAAACATCTGCAGGACATTGTATTAGACTTTACATAAGCAACAAAAGAAAATTGATAAATAGGACTTTGTCAAAATTTAAGGCCTTTATCAAGAAAGTAAAAAAAAAAACCTACAGAATGGGAGTAAATATTTGGAAACCATTTATGTCATGAGGGTTTAATATCCAGAACAAAGAAAGAACTATAACTCAACAAGAAAAAGACAAACAACCCAATGAAAACTGTGAAAAATACTTGAAGAGACATTTCTCCAAAGAAGATACACAAATGTCCAATAAATATATAAAATGATGCTCAATGTCATTAGCCATCAGGGAAGTGAAAAGCAAAACTACAATGAGATACTAACTCACACCCAGTAGAATGGCTACCATAAAAAAACAAACAATGAAAATATTAAGTATTGGAGAGGCTATAGAGAAATAGAAACATGTAGTTTATTGACGGGAATGCAAAAATGGTACAGCCACTGCAGAAAATAGTCTGGTGAGTCCCCAGGAAGTATAGAATGATCATATGTCCCAGGAATTCCATTTCTCAGAAAATATCCCAAAGAATCAAAAGCAGGGGCTCAAGCAGATACTTGCACTTGGGTATTCATTGTGGTATTAATCACAATTGCTAGAAAGGAGAAGGCACCCAAGTGTCCATCAACAGAGGAATGGATGAACAAAATGTGGTGTGTGTGTGTGTGTGTGTGTGTGTGTGTGTGTGTGTATACACACACACACACACACACCACATTTTGGAATATTATTAGGGTGTAATAAGGAATAAATTTCTGATCCATGCTACAACATGGATTAACCTTGAAGACATTACATTCAGTAAAATGAGCCAGACATAAGGACAAATAGTATATGATCTCACTTATATGAAATAAACAGTATATACAAATTCATAATATCAGAAACTAGAATACTTGGTGGGACTTGGTGGGGAGTTATGTTTACTTGGTATGGAGTTTCTGTTTAGGGTGATGGAAAATTTCCGGGATGATCGTGATGAAGGCACAATATTGTGAATGTAATTAACACGACTGAACTATATACTTGAAAAGGGATAAAAAAAAATTTTATGTTATGTATAAGTTACCCCCACACACACACACATAACCCCATAGAACTGTACAACACAAATAGTGAACTCTAATATAAACAATGGGCTAAAATTAATAGCATAATTATAATAATATTGTTCCGTCAATTGTAATAAAAGTACCACACTAATGCAAAGAGTGAATAATATGGAAAACTGTGTGTGGGAGGGAGTATATGGGAATTCTGTATTTATGGCAAGCTTTTTCTGTAAAACCTACAACTGTTCTAATAAAAATAAAATAGGAAAAAAACCTTGGAGTGAAAGCCATATTTCCCTACAGAGCTAGTGCTGTGTGAATTAAAAATAAATAAAATTTTGCAATTCATGCTTAACAAAATTTTTTCTCTGACTCCATTTATACACACTAATTTGCTTACCTTTAAAATTAAGAGAGTCATCCATTTTATCTAAAATGTATTACAATTAGTGGAAAGAGAAAGACTGAAAGTGGCTGGACAGGACTGGAAGACAAAATAGATAAAAAATGTGGGAGGTAGAGTAGAGAGAGAGGGGAAAACAAATGGAAAGGGTGAGACAGTAAAGGAATCTTTTCCTTCTTAAACAACCGCAGAAAGTGCTACAGTTTTAAAGCATAGAGTTGTGTCTAGATGACTAGGATTTGGTCCTGGGGAGTTTGGCCTTTCCCTTGGCCTTGGAACCCTGACGTTCCTCCTCGGGTGATTTTAGTTTCCTGCTTTTAAAATCTCGCCTCAGGGTAGAGAATAGCTTTTGCTTAGTTCTAGTGTAGTGGAGAGTGTGACATCTCTCGAAATAACTTTACTATGCACTAAGGAAAACCCCAAAGGAAAAGATTAAGGAAAACAGAGGCATCAGAGCCACTGTGACATAACACAGGGTTTTGACCCCACAAGAGCCGATTGTGAGCCCCACAGACTGGTGCACCACCAGAGACCCCCTCCCTGGTTTCCTGCCTTCCCAGTTTCAAGCCTCTCTATTGCCACCACCACTTCATTTCCTGCACACAGGTCTGTCTGCAAGTGTCCCTGTCATCTTCCCAATTGATGCTGCCTGCAAACAAAACAAAACAAAACAAAACAAAAATACCCACTTCTTCAGTTTCCTTGGGACACTCATATTTAGTTTCTTTTTCTCTTTCTCATACAAGGAAAACAACTCTCCCACAGTCCTTGAGTAACCTCTGTTGATTGACATCATTATGTCATTATGTCACAGGCGCTTGCTCAGCTCGGAGCATTTTGTGATTGGTTTGGGTCCCCTTGTTCATTCACACAATTTATCAGTCAAACCAGGACACTTTTGAGGGTGAAAGGGAGCCCTATTAATAATTACAGGGGGGCAAACCGGCATACGTGGACTGTCTTGGACTGGATACATGGTCACCCCAGTTTTATAACCATGATAAGTAGATATCCCTATCCTAAATGGTCACATTACAGTTTGTAATAAAGATCATAATACCAACAGTAGCAAAAAGGTTGTTTTCTTTCCAAAAGGGAGATAAACAGAGAGGAAGAGACACATACGCAAAATTGTAGAGGAGGGTGAGAAGGAGCAAGACCTTCTCAGAGACAGGCAGAGGATAGAGGCAGAGGGAGGATGAGGAGAGAACAAGAGAGGAAGACACTGAAGGTAATAATCTCTATTGGTATTGGAGTCAATACTCGCTTAGGTTCTTTTTTGTGGTTATAAAGCAGATAGTTGCCCTTTGAAATGATAATTGTTCTATGTCCTTAATTCTAACAGGAAGACTTTTTCATAATTTAGTGATGGAGAGATCTGGATGTGTACCACAGGGGATATCAGAAAGAACTTGCTAGGTCCTAGGAAGAGGAATAATTTGTGACAGAGGTGTCGTTGCCTTTGTGTGGATGAAGCTGGCACTGCGTAGCGGGTATTTGCTCAGACTGATGCTTTGGAGGAGATATTTGCATTGGTGGCACTATAGGTGGTTGAAGTTTATATTGAAATTAGATATCTAATAATTGCTTAAAATGTCATCAGAAAAGTTATACTATAATGTTACACTATAACAAAAAGTTGTTACGTGCAGAAGACCTGTCCATTGCAAGCTGTGCAATTAAAGGCAGTGGAAATCATCACACACCTTGGAGCGGTTCAAAGAATTGTCAAACCTAATAGAGATCGGTGTTGATGGGTCACGCCTCAGGGAGAACTCGCACTTAGGTGCCTGCGGTCTCCTGTTAGAAGCAGAGGCTGACTTTTAGGAGAAACTATCTAATCTCTAGAGATAAATAGTTCAATTAAGGAAGAGAAAAAAAGAAACTAAGAGTTTAACCACATAGCTAATGTAGATCAAACTGTGGTCCCTTCCATTTGTCTTGAAATCACTATAAAGGCACTAAAGAAGACAGGAAATGGAAATTAGCCTCACCCCATGATGTGGTGCCTGACTGCTGATGACCAAAAGGGACTCTAAAGACTCCTAAGTGTAAAAAGGGTTTGGACTCAGACTTTGATGGTGACACTTAAAACAAATGGTATATACATGGATAACTTAATGCTGTTGATTAGATTTTTAATGTTAATTTGCACATGTATTACCCCCCAATGACTGTCCCCCCAAACACTGTAATTGAATTAATGGTACATCTAATAATTGATTCTGTCTCAAGGTCAAAGAGATAAGGTAGTTGCCAGCTCCACAAATACCTTGGTCCTTATCTTCAGAGGCTCCATCATCAAATGGGTAACCTGAGTTGCCTACCTTGGAGGGACTCATTAAAGACACAGAGCAATAACTAGAACCCTTTAAATCCCAGAGCTGAGAGAAATCAGAACAAGAACCAGGCTTAGCTCTGAGGAGAAACATTTCTACTCCTGATATTGGCAAACATTTAAAAAAATCGATATAACTGGTTCAAGAATCCCTGAACTAAGAAAAATTAGTAAGTTTGTGACAGAAACTCCATTACAGAATAATACATAATAATTTACTTTGGACAGTATTCATCTGGTTATTTTTTTAAATTTAGAAATTAAAAAAAATAACCAAATATGAATTATTGAATGACCATCAGAATATTTAACATTATAGACAAATGCTAGATGAGAAAATATATATTTACCTGTAATCTTGTGTTAATAAAGTTTAGTGTCAAAATGCCTCACTTTGGAAAGTTAGAATCTACCAAGCAACTCACACATACACAAAAAAAGAAACAAAAACTGATAAAGAAACAACAAAAACTGACAATAAAAGATCAAAACATTTCACCTAAAAAGTAATTATTCTTGTAGTATAATCACTCAGCTTTCTACTGTTTTTTAGCAGAATGGTTATAGAAATATTTTTCTTGAGAATAAGGACAAGTCATTCTATCTCATTTACTATAAAGGTGAAAACAGATTTCAAATTGGTTAACATACAACTTCCCTGTTACATAAATAATTGTACGGAAACATTTGATGCTATGTCCTGTTTTAATGCTAGCAACTGAACCAGGGCTAAACAATATCATAAAGATGTAAATAATTTCCCACAGATGTGTTGATGAACACAACTCAAGTTCTCCTTGTAATTTATTTCAGATGGCATTTGGGGATTTTAAGATGTGTGCAATATGATTTTCAAATGCAATTGAAATTCTGATTTTTTTTTGTCATGTTAAGAAATGAAAAGGATTTTGAGTATACCAACGTTTTCAACAACGTGTTGACAATCCAAAGGTGATTACGTTGTATCTGAATGGGAAAAATAGAAATGGAATTGGCTTAGGACCAAAAGTAAAAATAGTAAGTCATTTGTGATGTGTGGTGATGGAAATGGGGGAAGGGACAAACGGATATGTGAAGAGGTTGATAGAAGCTATATAGTGACTTTATTTTTGGAAGCAAAAATCAGAATACAAAATCTGTGACTCCAAATATATCAATGGGAAGAGCAGGATAGAAAATCATGGCTGCCCCAGGAAATTCAAACACAGTTGCTCCAGGAATGCATAAAGAAGTAGTGAAACATTGATAAAGATGTTAAAATTGGAAAAGAAAACTACAAAAGAAAACCAATTATTTTAAAGTGAATTATATTTTTCAAACCTGTGTCTCTTTTCCCCAAATTATTTCTAGTAACACAGGCAGTATAAGTGGGTATGAAAAAAATGTTTTATGTTAACTCTGCTTTCTGAGTCCATTTAATACTCCCAGTCTGCATTTACGTACCAAGAAATATTTTGTGCTAAACACAAGAAACAACTTAATCTCCAGTATGAACTCTTTCCTTTATACAATTGAAAGACAAGAGTCTAATGATTCATTCCTACGTACTATGCCTCCCAAAATGCAAAACTCCAAATCAACTTCCCCGCTTCTCCAAAAAAAGAACAATATCCTAATCAACAGTTCAAAAACAACAACAAAACATGCTCTGAAGAAGAGACCTGAAGCAGATAACAAGTCTTTAAATATTTCATTTTTCCATAGGAATCCAGCTTATGGGAAGGGCAGAAATCTTTTTGGGAAGTTTTGAAATATTTCATTTTAGTGTCTAACATTTGATTTTTTTCAATCTGGGGCAAACTCTGTATCTTGTCACAAACATTTCAACACCATGTCAAACCAAAGCAGTTACAGTCACAAAGTTTCATCACTGAACATAAGGTACACCTCCATTGTGAATAAATAATAACTTCTTGAATAAGATAAAAATAAGTGATTATATTAATTTTTCAGATATATTTGTCACTTTGTATCAAGATTCCTTTGAACATAAAAATTAAATTTTATATTCTTCATGAATACTTGATAATGCCACGGTGGCCTAAAGGGAATATACCCCTAATGATGTGTAGTCTGCCAAAAGGAGTAGATGAGGGGCAAGCTGGGGCAAGACCCTGCAGACTTTTGAAGGAGATTTGAGAAGCAAGGATATAAAATTATTTCAGAATAAAACCAATCAATTCAAGCTTTCACCATAACTTGTCTTATTTAAAGGTGACTAATGAGAGGTAAAGAACCACATAACTCACCACCATAACCAGTTATCTGAGTAGAGGGACCCGAGACACATCCAAGCTCTATCAAAGTCTGATCTGTAAGAGAAAGAAGAAATGAGTGTCCAATGAGCATGAACTATAGTTTGACCTCATTCAGATAGAACTGTGTTTCCAGGCAGGCTAAGTGTGGGTTGGAGAGCATATGTTAGAACTGCCTTCCTCCTACTTCTTAAGCTTCCCCTCTATCCTTCTATTTCACAAATACCTCTTTGGTTGAGTTCAGACCTGCTCACACACTGAGGACAATTCTGGCCCTGAGGAGAAGTAACCAACAAGGTTTTGATGAAAACCCTCTAAAGTACCTTTAACTTGCATTTTTTTGCTGGTCTTTCTCAAATGTAAATCTCAAGTTATTTTCCTGCTTTAAGAGTCAAGGATGGGGGATGCATGGGAGGAGGTTCATCTGGGGCATACCTATAAGGCATATGAAAGAATTCAAGTGTTCATGAGGCATTGTCACAAGGATGGACCATTAACCGGGCCTTGATATTGATGACTGTACGTATGAAATTTTTTTTTGAAATTGAAACTTAGCCTAGTATTATAGGGTGCCTAAGTGTTACCTCCTGAGAGCCTCCTTGTTGCTCAAATGTGGACTCTCTTTGAGCCAAAGTCAGCCTATATATGCATTATCTTCCCTGCTCCTGGTATGGGACATGACTCCTGGGGATGAGCCTCCCTGGCACCTAGGGATTACTACCAAGCACCAACTAGCAATGCAACTTGAAAAAGACCTTGATCAAAAGGGGGAAAGGGTAAAGACAAATTAGTTTTTATGGCTAATAGGCTTCAAAGTGAGTCAGGAGGACATTCCAGAGGTTACGTTTATGCACATCTCAGTAGGATTTCATTTACTGCCACAGTAAATATTGCCTCAAGTAGCAGGGCTTCTGAGGACTCTGAAGACATCCAGACACTAGAGGCAGGGCTGACAGCTCAGGAGTTTGGCACTCTGTCAGTGGGCCCTACTTTGGAATTTATGCTCCCCAGTGTGACAGAGTTGGACTCAGTTGTAGTTTCCCTACACATGGGTTTTCTGCCCCTTATATTTGAACCGATAGCTAGTACTAGAGATGATAGGTTTCTGTCCAAGAGACTTAAATCTCTGGGCTTTCCATATGCCAGTCAGGCCCTGAATCTCAACAGAGTTGCAACACCTACTTTCCAGTTCATTGGACTCACCCATTTCACTAACAAGAAAATGATGATGGACAATGACCATCCCAAGGAACAGAGAGAATCTACAACTGCAACCAAGATAGTCAGATCCATCTACCCCATGGGATCTAAGCTCCCATTCAGTTAGAGGTGGGGTGGACATCACCATGCCAGAATCCTCAGGTTTGGGGAATGAATGATGGACTAGAGTAGCCTTACCATTATTTTACTACAGACTTACAGTTTTTCTAGCAATGGGAGAAATTTTATCACTGTTCTGGAGTCAGTGGCCACCAGAGGTTCTGCGGGGAGGGAGAGGGAAAAATATGTGTAATATGGGAGCATTTTTCGGACATTGGAATCATCTTAAATGACATTGCAATGACAGATACAGGCCATTATGTATCTTGTCATAACTTACAAAATTGTGCAGGAGAGAGTATAAGCTACAATGTAAACTATAATCCATGCTTGGTGGCAATGCTCCAAAATGTGTTCATCAATTGCAACAAATATATCACACTAATGAAGGATGTTGTTAATGTGGGAAAGTATGGGAGAGGTAGGGAGTGGGGTATATGGGAATCCCCTACATTTTTTATGTCATTTATATAATCTAAGTATCTTTAAAAAATTTTAAAAAAAAGAAAAAAAAAAAAGAAAATTCAGCAGAAACAGACTCCCTCATTAAGAGCCACGGACACCAATAGGAACCAGGACTGAGGTGAAGCAGGAGAGGAGCTGCACCCGCAGGGCCAGGTGGGGCCAAGCCAGATGCAGGACAGGCACAAAGAAGGACCTTAGCTGCCCCTCAAAGTCCTGGTACCCCCTTTATAGAGTCTGACCTGGGTTGCCCATGGTGATGGTTTGAGTCAGAGTAAACATTTCTGAGACTCAAGTCCTCGTTCCAGGGGGTATGCGGTTTCATGTGCCGGAAGCCCGGGGCTCAAAGTTCCTGTCTAGGTTTCCTGATGTCTTTCCAGATATCTGCTGTGGTTCTTGGGTAGGGTTGGGTGTCCAGATGGGGGCACTAAGATGGGCAAGGATCCTATGGACACCTGCTATTCAGGATGGGTGCACATAGAGTGGGAGAAATGTGCATCCAGCCATGGGCTCTGCATCTGAAAACAGGATTATCAGGTTTGATACTAGTTTAAAATGAAATTTGAGAAGATGACTGTGGGAAAAAGAAAAGAGTCAAGGCAAAAGTCCTTAACTGGGTTTATAAGGCTCTTTGGGACCTGACTGCAGCCTCCTTGCCTTTGCTGTCTTCTTCTCAGCCAGGTTAACTCATTGGCGTCTCTAGACACTCACGCAATTATGCACACCCAGAGGCCTTTGAGTCTAAGGACCCTAACCCTCAAAAAATATGCCTCCCAGTTCCCATAATACCTCTTGGCAGCCTGATCCCATTCATCCCCAGGATTCATCCAGTTGTCATCTCCTCTGGAAAGCCCATTCAATGCTCATTCAGGTGTAAACCCTCTAAGCTCCTACAGTACCTTATTTGTTATTCTACCTCAGCATTTACATATTATTCTTAGCATGTTATTCTACAGCACATCTCACTGCACATCTCCAATTACGGTACTTACTACCTCCTGAGGCAACTCATCCCACCCTTTTTATTGTTTGAGAATTCTCTAGGCTTTCGTTTTGAAATGGACCCAGTTGCTTCCTTTCATGGGTCATGACTCTTACCCATGGGGCCCTTTTAAACCAGTCTACTCTCTTTTCTTCATGGCAGCTCTAAAGGAGTTAGAATCCCTGAGTTTTCTCCTCTATCAACAGAATATCCCATTTTCCCAGCTATTTCTCATGTGACTTTATTTCTGTCTTCCTCACCATCCTTCGAGTCTTCTGTGAATATCCTTCAGTTGGTTAGTGCTTCAAGTGTGGTTTTAGCTTTAGTCACAGTGCTTCTATTGAAATTGTCCATTGTTCCAGGAGGCTCGATTGCCATTCTCTTGCTCATAACACTTCAATGCCTCTTCCTCAGTCTGAGCACACATTACAGCTCTAACCTGTGATGACATGTTATCTTGTTCTATTTG
>PVKH010017263.1:0-15464 GCA_004027955.1 Chaetophractus vellerosus | reverse complement strand
AAGGAAAAATAAAAGGTGTTATTTTCAGGTGCTATTTTATAACCCATAACTGTTTTCTTTTTTCTATTTTTAGGTTTGGAGATGTGTCTTTGCAAGAAAGCATTAATCAGGAAAATTTTGAACTCCTAAAAGAATATTACAAGATGTTTATGGAAAAGATGCCTGCTGATTGTAAGTATGTGAGTTACAGAAAACAAAAATAAGAGTTTCTTGATTATAAATCTTCAGGAGAGGTCAGGCACAGAGGTTTAAAGAAGCATGGGGTAGGGATTTGAGAGTGATTTTGAGATTATCTGAACCAAGAAGACTGATTGCCAAGGGGGTGTGGCAGACACCTGCATCATTATTTTGATTGCACTCTTGATTGGGTCCTGCTGTTCATGCCCAGGATATTAATTTCAGTGTCATTGGAAAATGCCCAAAATTAAAAATAAGGAACTTATAATAAGAAATCTCAAGTAGAACTTTTGCACCAAAACAGTTGCATTTCATTAAGTAGTCCTAATATACTGGATTTTTTTGTGTTGCTTTGTTTCCTATTTTGTCAACATATTTTTGAGACAACACTGTCATGGTTTTGGCACAGAAAAAGTTGTGATATGACTGTAGTTGTTTTCCGTAACAAAATCCCAAACTTGATATGTGATTATACTGACATATATGGCGTTATTTTTCCTGTAGAAATATTTCAATCCAAAGCATGATTTGGTTTGCATTATATTCAAGTAAGAAACTATAAAGCCTTCATTATTGTATGATTGGATGTTAGGCCGTTTTTTAAGAAGGAAAGAATTACAATGTGGATCAAACAAATAATCCAAGCAGTCTTTAATTTTTTTTTCACAGTGAAATCAGGGGACACTTTGTATTCATATTAAAGCATGGATGTACTATCCATTAATTCACTAAACCTGTTTTTAAATTATTTATGAATTTAGAATTGTTGAATTCTACATATTTTTGAGGTAAACATTTTCCTTTCTACCCCCAAGTAGAAATCTTAAGCAATGCCCCCTACTTTTAGGTTATCAGGACTTGATGAATAAATCCATTTTCAGCCTATATATTCTCTCTCAGTCAGATAGTTCTTATATGTTTACTGTCTTCATGGCCTAAAATATTTTACTTATTCTTCCCAAAATGTTCTCAAAATAGTAGGTTCAATTAATAGTCTCAATTCAGCAATCTGCACGCATGGAATAGTTTTATCTTAGTAACTGCTCTTAGCTTTACTGAGCACTCACCTCTTAGGAGTTAGTAGTTAAGGGGTGTGGTGGCTAGAATTAAAGTTTCCATTAACAGCATCTCATTCCCTTTTGATATGTCCAGCATAGTCTAGTGGTTTGTAGAGTCATCTGTCTACTTGAAAATCTCAACTTCATTTGGAATAAATACTCAACCAGATGTGGGAATTGTCAGCCCCCATCACTATCTGCCTTGTAACTGCAGAAACGCCCTTTGAGAGTTTGGTATGGAATGTGTGGCCTTTCTCTTTTTCTCTTCTGGAAGATTCTTGGGGGCTGAGACTGGGAGGCACATTGTTACAGAGAAGAAGCCAAGTATGTCAATCTGAAGCGTGGGTAATTCCCTTCCTGTAAATCTTTGCTGAATGCCCACCCGAAGCTAGGAATGTATAAATGAAACCCCAGTCAGATAGATAGAGCTGTTGACTGTGAGATCTGTTTGCTCCAGCTGGGTAGAGTGTGTTGTGGGTTTTCCCTCCTGATTTTCTTTATATAGATGATGCAGGTCTTAGTTCTCCCTGCCTTGGCTCTAAGGCCCAGTAAAGCCTCAGAAGCTACTTCCCCTCAGGCCCTACCTGTGATATTCACCAACCCCTTTGATCAACCATGAGAGTGCCAGCAGGGCAGGAATCAGTTAGTGCCTCCCCCTCTTCTTACTCTGATCTTCCCACTGGGTTTGATGATCTTAAAAACCTTTCAAGTCCCCTTTCACACCCACCTAAAGCATTAAGACACTTAAGTCTTTGCCTGGTTACAGAAGCACTTTTGTAAATCGCTAGCATAAATTGCTCCATGTTTTAGTCACAACCACATTTCATACATGATTCAAGGCTTTGGCAGAAGGAGCAGATGAAACATTTTTTGCTCTCTCTTCCCTTTAACAGAGCACTGACCAAGTGCCAAATTGTCATCTGAACAAACTCTGTTCTCTCTGAAAATAATGTCCATATTTCTTACCTTTTTTCCAGAACAAAGAAGGGTAATGTCATACAGGTCTATTGGAATGCTACCACCTTAGCACCATAGGGATGGGCTGTCTAGCACTAGGAGCTCAGAAGGAAAGACAGTCAGAGTTTTTATTTGTTTGTTTGTTTGAAAGTTGCTATAAACTATCTCTAGGATATTCCATATCCCCATGTTATATGTAGCATTTCATCAAATACAGCAATATGAATGGCAC
Source organism: Chaetophractus vellerosus (assembly GCA_004027955.1). Lineage (NCBI taxonomy): Eukaryota > Metazoa > Chordata > Mammalia > Cingulata > Chlamyphoridae > Chaetophractus > Chaetophractus vellerosus. The sequence continues at coordinate 13,040 of PVKH010017263.1, read as the reverse complement.
ATAAATTACTTTTTGGAAAATAAATCTTAGGTTTCTAATGACTGTGGGTAGACTATTGTCATCTTACATCCTATATATATATATTTTGACATTTTTTTTCTGGAAGCCTCACATTCAGTTTAGCAAACATTGGTGGAGAACATATTATGTGTAAAACTCTGCCAATCACTACAGATGATGAAAAATGAATATATCAAGTATGCCCTTACTAGCTTACAATTTAATGGCTCAGTGTAATTAAGGAATAATATATAGTAACTAAACCTCTTTTCAGAATATTAGTGGCTATTTTAGAGTAGGTGGTTCTTTTTGTGACAACTTTAGTGTTGTTTTTCTCAAAGAGTTACTGTCTACTTGATCATTTTTGATATTCATTTTGTGGCTATACCACATCACAAATTTCACTCTACACTAGAAAAATAATAGAATTGTTTTCATTTACAGAAATAGGAAAATAGAACCTGCTATTTGATGGATAACTAACTTAGAGAAATCATTTGAATAGTTTTCTATGTATTCCACATCAAAAATGAGAAAACATACATCATCAGAGGAGAACATTCATACATAGGAGAAGAGAGGACTAAGAAAAAGGAAAAATTATTAGAAATGGAAGATTATAAAGCATCATTGAATTTAAATGAGAATATCAATCAGGGGAAGATGGGCATGAATATCAAATGTTTTGGTGAGGAGAGTAGAGTGAGGATTAAAGAGACACTACTGGATTTGGTGGTTATGAGTCATTGATGACACCTGATGGAGTAGTTCTAAAAAAAAAAAAACCATGGGACAATACCACGTTATTTTAGGAGAGAACATGTGTTGTACAAGTAGAAAGACAGAGTGAACACCACGCCCTAGGAAACTTAACAGTGAACATGAGGAGAGAAATGAAAAATTAGGCAGAAGGCAGCAGCAGCAGTGAGAGCATTTTTCTTTTTTCTCTTTCATTTAGTTTTCCAAAGTGGTAGGTTGATCCCTGTTTATATGGAGATGGAAATTTCTGGTGACACCTAAGAGCTGAGGACCATGCTCTTGGTTCTCCTGAGAGGTTCTAGAGAAGATACCAATGACAAAGTCCCTGGAACGAGCCAGAAAGCCCCAAGGACTAGTCACCCTTCCCCATCTACCTGCCCAGAGAGAGAAGGCTAGGGCTCCTATATGATGCAAAAACAGAATGTTACTTGAAGGGAAGTAAAATAGTCTCCTGGCAGCTAGAAGAAGAAAACCTGCCATGCCTGGCTGAAGTCCCTTGAACTCCTGAAGAATTCCAACAAAAGACCACAGATAACTCTTTAAAATTAATGTCCTGAGGATTAAAGGTCTTGAAAAGGACCAAAGTCTAGGTTAGGGCTGGTCTCCAGATTCCTGCTAGTCTGCTACTGTTGGTCAGCTCTCCCACAGGACTTTGGTGGCTTCACAGAAAGAGCTGTGAAAAAGATTTTGTTAACATCTACTTTACTAATACTAAAAATAAGATCAATCATGGTTTTCCCCGATATTCTGTTAAATAATTTTAACATATTAAAATATAAAAATTTTAAATATAATTCTTATAAGTTAGGCATGCATGTCAAGGACTCTGATTAATTTTACTGAAGTAACATTTAATTAACACTGTGCAATTTATTTAGATCAAAGATTTTTGTGTCTTTTGAACTTATGTATTCAGCTAACATTTTTCATTTTTTAGTGTTTTGCTTTATCTTGTCTGTCGTTTACCAAATAGATCAATGGGGCAAAGTTCGTTAAGGATAAAATTAGAGAGAAAATTATAGTAAATATTAAAGCTCATAATAATCGGACATGCATAAAAAGTAATAGCGTCCATTGGGACAAGTAAACCTGCAAATGAGATTTCCCAGAAGTAGTTAAAAGAGAAAAGCTTAACTGGAAATACAATGCTGAATATCTAAAATCAGATTTTGTTAGATCAGAGAATAGATCCATTCGTCACTATACTCTTATACTTTTTTTAATATTGCCATTTGACCATTAAATATTTTGCAAACTCATTTTCAAACATAGGACAGAACTCTCTAGTAAATCAGGATAACTTTTCCACAACGAATATGTGATGTTAGTTTCCTGAAAGAAATTACTGAATTTTTGTTTCGAAAACAATGAAGAGGACAGAGCTACAGAGTTATCTTTCAGAATTGACCTCTATGTAAAACAACAAATTAATACAGGTCAGGCTATTGCTAAGAAACAGAAAACAAGCTACAACATTTATAACAAATCATATGCTCTGGAAGAAATCATTATAAGCTCTTGGCAAAACTCCCTTAGTTGTTGTACTTTCCATACTGTTCAGTGCCAGAGAGCCTGGCAGAGCAGTCACCCTCATGTGCCAGCAGATATCTTGCATTTCAAATGGATAAAATCACCGAGGAGCAGAATATACATCAGTTCTTGGAATAGAGTTGGTATACATCCTAGAGAGAAGAGTTCCACAGCATTTTCTCTGTTTATCAAGGAAAATCAAGGCCACTTAAATAGGTATTTCCTTCAGTTAGTGGTTATTTTATCAGCTCTGTTGTAGACCAGAAAATATGCCTTAGAATCAATACTGACACAGCACTTGCTTTGTGTGCTACATGGATGGATGGTGTGCCAAAAACAAAATAGGTTGCACCTGAATACCAATCCACTCACTGCCTATTGACCAACAATTGGCAGCCCACGTGTGTTGACAGCATGGCTCATTGCTGTCACAAGTTCCATTTCTTAGAACAAACTACAGTGGTTATTTCTTGACCCTGCTTCTCAGAGCGCTCTATCCTTAGACCACCACCTATCCTGAACCTTGCTCTCCAGACTACACCAGTGTCTGGAAGTGATCTGAATTTATCAAATGAGAATATGAAGTAAGGCAAATATTTCAAAGAAAATGAACAAACACATGCACAGACATACCACAAAATGTCTTCAAACAATCTGTGCATTTCTGATTAGCAAAGGGTCCTCTGAGCAGGGTAAATATTTCCCAGGCTCCAAAGTAAAATTCTAAATTATCATCCTTTTTCTCATCCATGGTGAAACTTGATTTCCTTGCACGATTCACATTTATAGAGTGAGGTCTTTTCTGAATGTTAGGAGAGCCTATAGACATTTATAGAATAGTGGCTTCAGAGGCTAATGCTTTATTGTCAACTAAGAGTCAGCTGTGTTAGACAGTCCCTCCCCCCCCCCCATCACCTTTATCTCTTATCCCAATATTTCTTTTCTCTCTGCTTCCTTTTCCTGTCTATAAACTTTGGGTATGAAGCCAGGCTATGCAAGAAGGGATTAAGCTGCAAACAGGATCCAATAAAGACAGACACCTGACCTTGACAGAATATGTTAGGCTAGGTGAAGCAGATGTGGCTCAAGCAATTGGGCTCCCACCTACCATATGGGAGGTCCTGGGTTCATTTCCCAGGGCCTCCTGGTGAAAGCGAGCTGGCCCACGTGAGAGCTGGTCTATGCAGAGAACTAGCGCAACAAGAGCAACAAAAAGAGACAAAGAGGAGAGACAATGAGAGACACAACAAACCAGGGAGCTGAGGTGGCTCAAATGATTGAATGCCTCTCTCCCACATCGGAGGTCCCAGGATCGGTTCCCGGTGCCTACTAAAGAGAAGATGAGAAGACAAGCAGACACAGAGAGCACATGACAAATGGACACAGAGAACAAGACAGTGAGTGCAAAAACAACAGGGTGGGGGGGGGTCAGTAAATAAATAAAATAAGTCTTTAAAAAAAAATGCTAGGCTAGACTATGCTGTGGTAAAATTTTAAAAATAGTACACAATTCTCAGTGACAGTATTAGTCAATTTCCATTCAGGAAAACAAGAGTTTTCGGGAATTTACTACAGAATATTGGTGATAGAAGTGAAAGTAAACGGGGGTTGATAAAGCCACCCAGAGTTTCACAATAGCAGGAAACAGCTAGCAACTCTACTGCGGAGGAGTTATAAGCTAGATGGAGTGTTACCAGAGTACAAAAGCTAGGGCCACCCAGCTGTATCTAGAATCCTGGTGGTGTCTGTCCAGCAGAAACTGGGACTTTGGATGGAAAAGCTGTCCATTGGGAGCTGGAACTGTGAAGAAGACACTGGTACTTCTAGAGATCCATAAAATGCAGAGGGATGTGGAGAAATATACTGACTTCTGACTTCCGATTTCACTTTAATCACCCTCTTGTTTCTCATTGTCCAAACTTAATTATATGCCAGAGGTCAAGTAGCCAGGAAGTGAGGTTCTCTATGATAAGCAGCAGATTGGGGAAAGGTGCGCAGAGATACTTGAGCAAATCAGTAGTTGGCAATCACAGTGTACCTCTTCACTATTCAGTATCTGTTCTTACCTTTTATCTGTACAAGAGTAATTTCAAACAAATCTATATCTAGAGGTGGGGATCAGCAATTTGTGTTTTAACAAGACATCTAGGTGATTCTGCAGCATGCTAAATTTTAAGAACCACTGGCTTAGACTTATAAGATATTGTAGAGTTAGCTATCAAATTGTAAATTATGTTTTTGCATTTCATTTATAGTCCAAACATGAGTATAACAGAAGGTGATATTGTCCAGAATATTAAAACTGTTTTCTTTTTTATTTGTTGTTTAACAAAACTTTATAGTGGACCGACCTAAGTTAAATATGTATATGAAACCCTCAGCCTTCATGATTTCGTTCAATATGAGATTACCTTGATTGTCCAGCTAAATTAATATGCCTAAATTTCCTAAGTACAGTGAATATCACAGATTATTTTTTTGTATTTTTAACATACTGATCCTTAAAGATATGAGTTTCCTTAAAATAATGTGACTATCTCTCCACCTGGAACTATAAGTTGCTGTTATGTATTTAACTTATTAATCGTGTCTGTTTTATAGACATCTCAACTTTGATACTATGTAGACATCAAAATATGCAAATAAAAATCCAATTAGTCATCCAAATATTTCGCTTATTTTATTTCAACCATATGTATATTTGGAAACATTCAGATGGCTAAAAAATGTTTCACATATTTTTCATATGTTTGGCATTGCATAGATATACAAAGGATGAATAAAAGGTATTGGCAGTAGGGAAGAAAATTATTTTCTGTAATAATGCAGGACTACTTTAAGACTGAATATCCCAAAAGGAGCAGATATAAGGGCAATCCAAATTTTGCTAGCTGTCTCCAAATTTTCTCCATCCATTTTCCCCCTAGATCCAGTCTAGTCAAACTTTTTCCACACTGCTTCATTGAAATTGTTTTTGTCAGGATATCTACATTGTCAAATCCAGTGACAGTTCTTCAAGTAATCAAGTAAGTGTCAGTACTTACTTGATTTAGTAATAGGTTTGACATGGTCATTTATTTCCTCTTCCCTTACTTTGCCTTCAGGGCACTTCACTTATTGGCGTTTGCTCCTATTCTCTGGCTGTTTTTTTTTACCTCCAATCTCCATTACTGATTCTTCTTTCTTTCTGACTTCTAAATGTTGGGGTGGCCCAAGATTTAGTCTATGGATGTCTCTTCTGCACCATTGTTGAACACAGTCTCATTGCTTTAAATACCATGTATTAACTCTCTACCTCCATTTCTACATCTCCATTCCATCCCTCTTCTCTGACATCATATACCCTGCTCAACACTTCAAACTGAAAATGCTGCTCCTTCTACAGTCTTCCCCTTCTCAGTTTATACAGTTTCCATCATTCTGGTTGCTTTAGCTGAAAAAAAAAATGAAGTCACCCTTGACTTTTCTCTTTCACACTCCACTTCTAGTCCATCAGGAAATCTCATTGGCTCTAGTTTCAAAATATATGCCACCAAGTTTTCACCACCTACATTGCTTCTACCTCGGTGTAAACCCTCATTATTTTTTCCAGGTTATGGCAATAGCCTCCTCCAGGTCTCTTCGTTTCCTCTCTCACAATTCAGTTATATTCATCCCAACAGTCAAAGTGACCATTTTAAAAAGAAAGTATGATCATTTTCCCCTCTGCTCAAACTCTTCTAATAGCCCCATATTATTTGCAGATTAAAAACCTAAATTCTTATAATGACCTCTAAGACCCTACACAATATACTACCTGTTGCTTTTTTTTTTTTAACCTCCCATCTCATCTTTCTCTCTCCCTCAATTGCTTAATCTTCCCCACACTGACCTCTTGCTGTTTCTCAGGGCTTTTGCCATGTTGCCATGCCTGTTCCCTCTGTTTTATAAATGCTTTCTCCTCCATATGGGTCACTCACACAACTCCTCTAAGTCTTTGCCTCAATGTCACCATCACTGTGAGGCCTTCTGTCTTGGTCAGGGTCCTCCAGAAAAACAGAACTGACAGGATGCGGGGTGGGGTTGGGAAGAGAGAGAAGTTGAGAGAGAGATTATGAAGAATTGGTTTATGCAACCATGGCGGCTGGTAAGTTTACACTCTATAGGGCAAGCTGGAAACTCCGATAAAGGTGATGCTGAAGTCTGTCAAGTCTTTATTCCCCAGGGGAAGCTAGTTGACAACATTTGAAGTAGAAATTCTTTCTGATTTCTGAAATCAACCCTCAGTTCTGGTTTTTAAGACCTCTGACTCACTGGATGAGGAGACTGCCCAAATTGCTAAGGCACCCCTCCTTTGTTGATTGTAGATGCAATCGATCATGGGTGCAATCAACTGATTGTAGATGCAAATCCATGTACAAAATACCCTCACAGTAACCATCATGCCAGTACCTGCTTGACCCAACAACTGGATGCCATAACCTAGCCAAATTGACACATGAAATTAACCATCACACCTTCCTTGACCACCCTCTTTATAATTACAATCTCCCATGCCCTGACCCCCTTCTCTCTTTATTTTTTCTTCATAACATGTATCATCATCCAGCATACTATATGTCATTTACCTTGCTTGACTATTTCCTCTCACTAGAATGTAAGCTCCAAGAGGATAAGTATCCTATTTATTTCCTTTGTTTTCCAGCTGTTGAGAACAATACCTGGCACATAGTTTCTACTCTACAAATATTTGTTTAATGTATGAATGCCTGGGATAGATTGAGTCATTAGATGGGTGTTTTAAAGAATAAAAGAAAAATAGAACTCTATTGGATCTTGGAAATAATCAAACCCAGACTATTCCAAAGAGCACTCTCTGTTAATAGCTGTTGAATGATAAAAAGATTCTATAGTCAAATCATTTTGGAACTCACATTATCACATCAAATGTTCTGAGAAGGTCTATAGCATGGTAGGCAAACATTTTTTGTAAAACCCCAGATTGTAAGTAAGTTAGGCCTTCAAGGCCATATGGTCTTTACTGCAACTACTCAGCTCTGCTGTTGTAGCACAAAAGCAATCATAGACAATGTGTAAACAAACAGACATGGCTGTGTTCTAATGAAACTGTATTTATGAAAACAGGAAACTGTGTGTATTTAGCCCATGGGTCATAGTTTGTCGGCCCCTAGTCCATAGTGCCTAAAGCTATTTAATTTTGTTTAAGAGAGCATTTTCTGCTTTATGTGGCCAAATATATATAAAATATCCATTAACATCTTGCTAAATAAGTGTTCCTCAGGACATAGTTTGAAAACTGCTTATCTAATCTAACCTTCTCATTTGATATTAGGGGCTTGGGTCCTAGGATAGTCTTTACTAAGTTCACAAAATTAGCTAGTTGGAAAACACATACTAAATTCCATGTTTTCTGACTCCCAGTTGAGTGTTCTTTTTGACTTTTATACTACTGCTCCACTACTTCTGACTAAGGGCTTTTGATCTTTTAAATTTGAAATGGAAGATTTAAAAGTATTGGAATATTTCCAGTGGCATACTTTTATTTTCTATTTCTAATTTTTAGATAGCTATAATTACAAATTTAGTTTCAACTCCTTGCTGAGGAAACCCCAGTGCACTTATCTCTTGAAGTTCTTAATGCTCTCAATGTTGACAATAGTTAAGAGAATTTATTTTTATGTGGTATGTCTTTTGAAGTACTTTTGTGTCTTTTTGAAAGGAAAAGTGATACAAAGCAGTATTCAATTTTAATTTTCTTTATGAATTTAAAACCACAGGTGCAGATTTTTAGCGTCCATTAACTCAAAGACTGGGTAGAAGCATAAAATGCAAATGACAGTGCAAGCAACAAAGATAGACACGCATACACATAAACACACACAAATGGCCACTGTCCTGACCAACTCAGGGATGATCTCTGCAACTTTTGTATTGCTTCATGGATCTCACCAATTAGAGCCATCTAATCTATGATAGAGCTGTATTCTGCTCTATAATATGTAGATGCAAATGTCAACTCCTAGGTTTTCTGCCATCGTTACATTTTTCTCCATTCTTTCATTCTCATTGGGACTCTCCTTTCATTAGAATGCCTAAGTCTTGTATTCCTGATTCCACCAGTCATCTTAAGATTTTCTGTCCTCCCAGTATGCCAGTCTAGTGAGTCAGCACATAATGGCATGAAATCAAGAGACACGAATGCACTTGAAAGCTCACCTAAGTGAGTCACTTGATGTTTTGAATGCCTCTATTCCATTGTCAGTTTAATGAGATTAATTAATATGTATATATATTTTGTACTTCAAAGTACATTCTACCATTATCTCACCAGGGAAAGGAAGTTAATATTTCCAAAGTCAGTTTCTGTGACAATAAGATGCCACACTGCACTTACGAATATTAGAGAGATGGATAAGATAATTGATTGTGGTACACTTTGAGTTTCTCAAGAGAGTTCTATTTCTCCTGCTTACAAACAAGTCAACTTATTGATCTAGTTAAATTTGATTGCACAGCTCTTCCTATAGTTTGTAACAACCTGTCTCTCTTTTCCATTTGATTGCTTTTTTCTTGTTTTCCTGTCTTGTCTGTAATCCTTTAAATACCTACCAATATTAATTTTCCTGAATTTGTCCATGTAATGATTGCTTCTATGACAATCTTTCAAAACAGAAAGCATAATTTTCTTTTTGGAATATCTATATAGGGATGAGTTTCTGAAATCATCACCATTTGAATGGCAAGTTCATTGGAGTGAAGAGTAAGGTAGATGCTGAAAATCTTAGGGCTCTTCTTCCCTCTTGGAAATAAATACCTGAATATGATCTGAATTAATACTGGAGCTCCCTATGACCCAATCTCAGCAGAATATCACATCCAGTAATCATATCAACAATTAAAGGTAACTAAAAATCAGTCATTAAACACCAGAGAGGAGACACTTATTGTCACTTAGTAAATCCTTTTTTTTTTCAGCTAATTCACTCAGCTATTAAACATATCACTCTCACAAACAGTCCCTCTTTAATTACCCTTCTGTTTCCCCCAAAACCACAATTCCCATGTCTTTTATTTTCATTCCATTCAACTTTTCTTTCATCTTTATTTTCTCATTCTCCCAAATCTACATGGCAAGTCTCCAGGGGAAGCCAGAACTCTCCAGGAAAGACAGGTAAGGGAGAGGGAAATTGAAGACTCAAAGATAAAGTTATCTTTATCAGGTGAGTCAGAGAGGAAAAGTCTGAGAGCACTCACAGATTAGTATATTTTGCTGCTGTTGAATCACCTGTCACTATAAAAGTAACACCGATTACCAAATCAGAAGTTACATCAGGTCAAGAAAGGAGCCATATGAGTGGAACGAAATGTATGCCGTATAATCGTATTACCTCTTTCTTGTATATTTTGGAACTTCCCAGGGCTGTTTTGTTTCCATAATCCTATTTCTCTTATTTTACCTCATTTATGCCTTTCCTAATACCCTGGGAGATATTTATTTTATTCTATACAGTGTGAAATATTCAGGAACTCATTCTTACTTGCTGCCAGGAGCCTAAAGAGGTGAGCAGAGACCATGACTATTGGGAAAAGATCCAGTTTTCTTAACTATCTCTGTTTTTTCTCTGGCCATCATTCTGGCAGCTTTTGAGTCGGTTCCTTTCACATTATTAGAAAGAAGAAGAGCATGAAAGAACCTTCCCTTTTGGGTGAAGGCCTTGTTATGTATCCAACTCTCTGGGCTACCACTTGAACTGGCCTGTTTCATGGGCAGCCTGGCTCTTGCTCAGACAAGGAGGTGAGGCACTGGGGTTCACTTTTAAAGCTACTTCCCTTCTCTGACTTAAACTTTCAGAAATACCTTTTTATATTTAGATAGAAGAGTTACATGTATAGAGTGTGCTCTCAATAGGCCTGTTCTTGCTATTGCCAGGGTAAAGTTCAGTGACTTATAAGATGGCCTGAGAAGAAAGAAGGGAATGTCCCACTCTTTTCAGTGCCAAAACTCAGGCTACTTGGGCACAAGCAAAAGTAGTCAGCCACTTAGTTCAGCCTGGCTCACAGGACTGAACTGAGGATTTTTGCACAGCTCCTTCTTGTACTCAAGTGTTCTTTACTCACTCAGCTCTATTCTTTGTACGTAAAACTATTTCAGGAATCTTGAGGAGACCAGAATTTGGGTGTCTGAGAACCATCTAACTATGAACCATCTGCACATCCTTTGACATGACTTTAAATTCTTTGGAGATTCTGAAATCAAATCATGAATAAATTCTAAAAGAATGAAAATCGATAAAAAGATTAATATGTTATAATTCCTTTCTTCTCACACACCAATCCCCGTGGCACCCAGTGTACAATATTGAATCAGGAAGTTTCAAGAATTTTTGTAATAGTCTTTAATATATTTTAAAAATAACTTTTCAAAATTTTTTTTCCTTTGCCATGGGTGATGCAACCTTCAAATTCATTTAAATGGAAAAGATGAAAGTGTGTAGGTCAAAAATATTATTCAGGTCTGATCAAGTTGAGAGTTTGATATTTGATTTCTTATATTGCCTTTTTCATAAATTGTAAATTAGAAATGCAACTTAAATAAATCTGGTTTCAGAGGGACTGTGTCTTTTATATTTTTCAAGATTTTACAGCATAATTTTCAATTTTAAGACATTTCAATAGCTTTCATCTAATTGCATTTGTTTCCTTCCTGGTGCATTTACTATAATCATTCCAGCATTAATTGTAGAAGAGATCTGATATTATAGAATAGTACTAACCAGAGTGAACTATAAAAACACTGTTCTTCATATGTTAATTTTTCATACTTAGAAGTACAAGCTCTCCTATGTTGCTTTTATTAGAGTTCTGTTTGTTTATTGCTGGGTAAGAAACTTTCCCAATTCACTAACTTAAAATCAAAACCATGTTATTACACTCACAGATTCTGTGGGTTAGGTACTCAGACAGGGCCAGTGGGGATGGTTTGTCTCTGCTCCATGATGTCTTGGACCTCAGCTCTAAAGAAGGATGACTAGAATTTGGGATCATCCGGAGGCTTCTTCATGCATATTCTGGCATGTGGTCTGGGATGACTCACAGCTGGGCTCACCTGGGACTGCTGACTGGGGCATGTACATGTAGCTCTCCAAGTGACTCGGTCTTCTTCCAGCACAGTGGCTGGATCCTTATAATACATACCCAAAAGGTGAATCTAAGCAGAGAAGTTCCAAGAATATCAGGCAGAAGCTGCACGGTAATTTATAACCTGGCCTCATAAATTGCATAGCATCACTTCTGCCATGCTCTTTCATTCAAGGCAGTCAGGAGACCACCAGATTCAACATGTGGGAACAATAGGAGTGTCAAATAGCATGGACCAGGTGTTAAAATTGCCCTTGTAGAAGTGATTTATTTGCTGCTCTTGCTTATTTGTCTATTATTCACTATCAAATCAACAGTACTCATTTTCAATAATGGCTGGCTGATGTGAAAAATAAATCTGTAACCATGTATTTGTCTTAGAATGCTTTTGGTTGCAAGTAACAGAAACACTGACTTAAACTGGCTTAAACAATAGGGAAAAAGTATTGAGTGACATAGCAGAAATTTTCAGTTATAAAGTTGGCTTCAAAATAGGGTTGGATCAGTGATCTAGCTGCATATAAAAGAAACGTTCTCCCCTATTTCATCACTCTGTTGCTCTTACTGTTGGCCTTTATCCTATCTCTAGTCTCTTCATAACTAGAGGATAGCTGCCTTCAACTATCCCATGTGTGCTCAACCAAAGGGATAATGAGAATTTTTCTTTCCTCTTCTGTTTTTAAAGAGTACTGAGCTTCAGTCCATCTGGTCACTTACATACCCTTGAAACAATTGCTGAGGTCAGAGTAAAGTTTTGATTGTTTTAGAACTATATGCCCATCCCTGAACTAGTTCTGATTTCAAGGTGGGCAGGATTACACTGGTTGCCTGTGATTGATCCCACATAAAGTTTTTACCTGCTACACAGTGGAGTATGGGTGGAACAGATGGTGGGAAGGCAGTTGTAATTTCCATCTTATCCTGGAACACTCTCTGGCTGCAAAAAGTCATTTGACATGAGGAATGAAGCCATTGCTTTGGCCTCATTGTCATCACAGTCTAGCCAGCTGAGAGGTCAAGGTGCCATTCCTCTTCTTTGTTCGGCACCCTGCCTTTGATTTAGGTTAATGTCATGTTCAGAATTGTTTTTCTTATTGGAGAGACCACATTTGACAAAAAAAAAAAAAAGAAAAGAGAGAAAAAACAGAGACTAAAAAGTGATTCTTACCTTGGCCATTCAATTCCATCAGAAGAGTAGAAAGAGAATAGTCACGGGGTTTTGGGTATTTGTGATCAATATATGTATCTGTATGCATGTGAGGAGAATTTTTCCTACTTTGGATAAATTCTGACTTTTGCCTGAAAAAAATGGGCTTCTCATCTTTTGTAAGAGCTGCTAATGTCTTCCCCTGTTTTTTCAGAGTTGACACAGAATTTAATAATGTAGCCTCTTCTGTCAAGAGTTTTATTAATTGTTTTCCACTACCAGTTGATGAAGGACGACAAGGTTATTGTCCTCATTTTGCAGTTGAGGAAATAGGGACAGGGGGTTAAGCAACTCACTCAAAACCACACATCAAAATAGGGGTAGAGTTGACAGGAGAAATCATTTTCCTAGAATCTTGGTTCAGTGCTTTCTTTGAAAAGAATTATGAAACTTTCAAACCAACAAA